>LR752576.1:43964-74474 GCA_902729485.2 Mus minutoides | reverse complement strand
GCTCCCACCCCCTGGCCCCGGCGTTCCCCTGTATTGGGGCATATAAAGTCTGCATAACCAAGGGGCCTCTCTTCCCACTGATGGCCAACTAGGCCATCCTCTTCTATATATGCAGCTAGAGACACGAGCCCAGGGGGTACTAGTTAGTCCATGGTTATTCTTCCACCTATAGGGTTGAAGACCCCTTTAGCTCCTTGGGTACTTTCTCTAGCTCCTTCTTCCTTGGGAACCCTGTGTTCCATCTAAAAGCTGACCGTGAGCAAAGTTGTTATTCTTTAAGTTAGAATATAAAAACTGCCTTTGGAGATGAATATATATATATATATATATATATATATATATATATATATATATAAAACACAATAATTCTGCTCACTCAAAATACATGCCACTTTTTAGTGCAAAATGTTTACTTTTAAGAAAATGTGCTGTAGAAATGAGTCTATACAAGATATAGCCATAGTCTACTAGAATATGTATGCACATATGCATTAATTCTATGAGGCCAAAGTCTACATAAAATACAATATTTATTTCTCTGAAGTGTAACAAAATTTTTTTTCACTTTTTAATTGGAAAGTCATACATAATTTTCTCTTACATGTTTCGTTTTGATTTTTCTACTTATATCTTCTATGTAGGACCATAAAATATTTATGTTAGTAGATTTACATCTCAGTGTCACTCTTTCACCCTGCACTAAACCAGTGAGGACAAGACTGCATCCTTATTTATTGTAATATTAACAATATCATGTATATTTTCATTAAGAAAGATTAATTTATGACTGAAAATCCATTATAAAGACCCTGTAACTGATGACAGAAACTAGTAAACATGGAAACCAAAACAATAACAAAATAATTTTGAGAATAAATAAAGGGTCATGTGCTCCCCAGTGCCTGGTTTGAAAGTGTGACCTAGAGTGCATGGAGAAATGTGTAATTCACAGGACTACGTCATGGCTGCAAATGATGCTTATGTTCGATGTGACCATATGCTTTTTCCATTGTTCAAGAGATGATGAATAAACTAATTTAGGTAGGTGATAGAGGAAGGCTGTCTATACAAATTATAGTAATTTTGTGTGTGTGTGTCTTTTGTGTTTTACTTTTCTATATAACACGTGAAACAATCTATCAGGAAGAGTCTTTTCTTCTAAATCTCACTTCTGTAGTGAAGTTAATGCAGACAGAAGCTATGCACAGTAATTTATTAAGGAACTTTTGTCTGCTTTATTTTTTCATAAAATATGAAAAATCTCAACCCAGAAGACAGGCATAAATCTGTGAGGTAAAATGTCCCTTATTGTAACATTAGTGTTGTTTAGTATTGTTTCACAGAGTGGAAAATAGAAAAAACAATTGGTTGATGAAGATAATATCGGGAAAAACATAACTTATAATGAATCCTGATCTAAATACTCATCTGGAAATCTTTGAACTAGGTTTTCTTATTTTTTTTTCAAATTAGATTTTATTGTTTGAAACATTACCATAAATGGAAATTTCAAACCTTTGTCATGTGGTTTTAAATACCTTATACATTAAAAAATTTAATGTATAAGTCTATTACAGAATAAAAATCAGATTTATTGTCTTAGATACTCCTTTCTATTTTTCTTTATATGTCAGTTTGAGGTAAGTGAATTATTCATCCTTAAAAACAATGGTCTGCTGTGATAAATTAGATCTCTTATTGTGTACAACTGTCAATTCGTTGGTTGTGAGCACACTCTGAGAGAAGACTCATAGAAATATAGCTGAGTTTTAAATAAAAAATAATAATTAAAGCAAAAATTAAAGCCTTATACTAAGTCTACTATAGTGGTTTATCAATAGGATTACAGAATTTCTATTTTCTCTGGCATAATGTTACTAATAGACGGCAGAGGATTTAAAATGGACATTGCAACAAAAAATGAGAAAAAACAGAATTAATTTATGTTACTGATTTCAGTAATATAATCAATCATGTTATATATATATATATATATATATATATATATATATATATATATATATATATATATATTTGTAGAATATTGATTGTTTGCCAGTATCTAAAACTTTGTGTAGGACAGAAAATTTCTTTATTATATTCACAAGGTGTCATGAAGTGTATGGTTATGAATATTGGTGAAAATTTACAGACTCAGATTTCTCTCAGATAAACATGAAATAAAAGCTGAATCAGAAAAGTAATACAGTTTCTCAGTGGTATACATTATAACACACATTGTTATATGACAGGCCTATTTTATGATAACAATATATAAAATTAATATTTTTTTGAAATGTAACATGAGAAATGAACAGAAACAGTGACATAAGAGACATTACACAAAGAAGGGAGAGAAATATTATGAATGTTTTACTCTTTATTTTATTCCTCAAAGGTCATTGGTACCTAATGTTTAAGAAATACAAGAACCAAAAGGAGAATTTAAATATGCCAACATGAGAAGTAATTTATTATAAAGTATTCAACAAAGCTACCTACAGTTTGGATTTGATTTCAGAAGCATTTTTAAACAGGTATTTAGCCAGAAAACAGAAATAAGAAGTTGGAAACATTTTGCTATGGCATTAGCATAGTTTTGTATTGCTTTATTATATCCTGTATATATAAATGTGCACATAATTGGTATATCTACACAAATCATGTGGGGTGATTCTTGTAGCAAAAATTCAATTCTATTGATTCAAAACTTCTTTTTCATGATTATAAAAGAATTGATGTAAGCATTCACTTCTGCGTTTGTCAGGAACTGTCAAAGCTTCCCAGGAGAAATGTATTCTATGAGCGACTAATCCATAAGCAATGTATAATATGCTTAATTGTTAACCTCAATAAGAATATAAGAATTACTCAGCTATTAAAAAAGAATGACATCATGAAATTTTTAGGCATTTGGATGGTACTAGAAAAGATCACCTGGAGTGATGTATCCCAGAAAGAAAAGGATGCTGTGTACTCACTAATAAGTAAATATTAATCATAAAATACAGGATAATCATGCCACAAAAGAAGCTAAGTAACAGAGAGGCCCCAAAAGGAAATGAATAAATCTCACTAAGTATAAAAATAGAATATATTTCTGCAGTGGATGGAAAGAAGGAACTGGGTGGGGGGTTTGTTTGTGTGTGGAGGGGTATAGGGGTGGTCTAATATGGGGAGATTGGATGGAGACAATATGAGAGAGAGAGAGAGAGAGAGAGAGAGAGAGAGAGAGAGAGAGAGAGAGAGAAAACTAGAAGTGGTATTGGTCCACATCTCTGGAACAAATTAGAAATATAGGAAATATAGGATAATAAAAACTTCCAGGAATGAATCATTTCTCAATGAACACCAAACTGGCAATCCTGTACTGTATTGTGTTGGGGGCCTCAAATCAGCTGGTGTATGCTGCCTGTTTGGTGGTCCAGTGTTTGAGAGATCTCAGGGGTCTGGGTTAGTTGAGACTGCTGGTCCTCCTACAGGATCACCTTTCTCCTCAGCTTCTTTCATCCTTCCCTAATTCAACAATAGGGGTGAAATGCTTCTGTCCATCGGTTGGATGCAAATACCTGCATATGATTATTTTGGCTGCTCAATGAATCTTTCAAAGGGCAGTCATGATAGAACACTTTCTGTGAGTGCTCCATAACATCATTAATGGTGTTAGGCCTTGGGACCTCCCTTTGAGCTAAATCCCACTTTGAGCCTGTTGCTGGTACTTCTTCTCCTCAAGCTCCTTTCCATTTCCATCCCCGGAATTCTCTCAGACAGGAACAAATATGGGTGAGAGATGTGACCGTGGGATGGCACCCGCATCCCTCACTTGATGTCCTGTCTTCATACTGGAGGTGAGCTCTATAAGTTCCTTCTCCCTACGTTTGGGCATTTCATCTAAGGTCCCTCCCTTTGAGTCCTGAGAGTCTCTCATCTCTAAGGTCTCTGTCTCTGGTGTATTCTGGAGGTTCCCCCAACCTCTTATCTCCTGAGGTAGCCTGTTTCATTCTTTCTGCTGGCCCTCAGGGCTTCAGTCTTTTTTCCCTCACCCAGTACCATATCATGTCCTCCTACACCCCCCCACCATTCACTTTCCCTACCAGGTCCCTCCTTCCCTCCCTACTTGTGATAGATTTCTCCTCTCTCCCAAGTGCGACTGAGTGTCCTAACTTGGGCACTTTAGCTTCCTGACCTTTTTGCATTCTGTGGACTGTAGTTGGGTATTCTGTGAGATTCCAACTTACACCAATAAGAATGGCTAAGATCAAATCTTCAGATGACAACACATGTTGGATAGGATGTGGAGAAAGAGGAATACTCCTCCATTGCTGTTGGGATTGAAAACTGGCACAACCACTCTGGAAATCAATCTGGAGGTTCCTAAGAAAATTGGAAATAGATCTACCTGAAGATCCAGGTATACCACTCTTGGGAATACACTCAAAATATTCCCCACCATGCCACAGGGGCACGTATTCTTCTATGTTCAGAGCAGCCTTATTTGTGATAGCCAGAGGCTGGAAACAACCTAGATGTCCCACAACAGAAGAATGAATACAGAAAATGTGGTTCATTTACACAATGAAATATTACTCAGATATTAAGAATGAGGACATCCTGAGTTTTGCAGGCAAATGGATGGAACTAGAAAATATCATCTTGAGTTAATTGCCTCAGACCCCAAAGTACATGTATGTTATATACTCACTAATAAGTGGATATTAGGGAAAAAAACCTGTATTTTTATGTAGTACAAATTTGCATGTTTCACAGCTACTCTTTCATTTTTATGCATTAAATATTTATATAGTTAATTTACAAGGAGTAATACAAATATCAAATGAATGAGAAATATACATGAAATTTATGAAATATATAAACATATCTATAATATTATATAATAGTTTTAAAATAAACATTATATTAATCTATAGTATATATCTTTCATGATATACTCTTGTCTGTGGCATTTCTGATTTTTTTATATTACATAGACATTCTATTAATTCCTCCCATTGTCCTTTCATTAAAGAGATGACATAGGAAATGAATGATACACCTGGGGACCATATCAACTTCCATAAAAATTTTGTATATTCAGAATTTCCATTTTATTTGTGTTACTTTAATTTGTCTACTTGTGTTGTCCATTATCTGTATAAAAACACTTCCAGCTTACAAGATCATCCTTTTTGACATATCTTTGCTCAGAATTAAAGCATCACTAACTTCGTTTCTGTATTCCTGTAAGGTTTCTGGATTCTTTAAATATTTCCACATTACACTGAGTATTTCATATAACATTTATTATTTATTGTGAACAGGCAATGACACTCTGATATTTTTGAATTCATTCATTTTTGTGTGTATGTTTGGTGGCACATATGAAATATATGCATTTTGTTATATACTCCAGTAGATGGCCCTAAACTCATACACAAACTGTCAATGTTAGGTGGACTCCTTGGACAAAACAAAATAAAACAAAAATACAAAGTTGGGAAGAAAAAGTGTAGGTAGGACATGGAGTTTAGGTTCTAGGGGGATTGGTTGATTTGAACATATTCTATCCACATTCAAATTTCTTAAATAAGAAGACTTTAACATATTCAAGATACAGAATTTAACAAAACTTCTGCTGATACATTTTTAGGGGTCATGACATGCCCAACAATTAAATCATTAAAACAATGTTATATATAAGTATTGTATTTATAACATTTTCACCCCTTTTTGTTGCATCTAGAACTCTGCACTTGTTTTAGATAATTATTTCTTAAATTTGCGATTTGTTCAATTTTCATTTTTACACACATACATATACATATGTGTTATGTTAAGTACTTTAATTTTTATTATTTATGTTAAACAGGAAATAAAACTATATTGTACATTTTTATGTTTATTTTTTTTGTGTTGGTTGTTGAGACATATGTGCCACACATTTTGGTATATATTTCAGTACTTTCCCTACATTCATACATCAGACACATACAGACATACACACACACATAGAGTTACATATGGCTTTTATAATTCTTTTTAGTTTTTCACTCATTCCTCTCCATCTCTGTGTATCCTCCTTATATTAATCTATTTCCTTCCATAGATGAAATTCTTCACCAAATTTTTGTCCCAGATTCCAGATTCATAGAAGCTCTCTAGTATCTCTGTGTTTAAAAATGCACCCTTCCTTCCCAATTGTTCCTTAATACCTTCCTGGCTCTTGTGGTTATACTGCACACAATATTTACATCTAAAGATTTGCAACTAGCATCTACAAATAAGTGAGGTGTTTTATCTTTCATAACTTAATATATTTTCTTATACATTACTCTTGGGTATTTCATAATTATATTTTATTAGTACCTGAACAGAATTCCACTCCCTATGTAACATATTATTTTTCCATTAAGAGTTTGAAGGACACCTTGGGTACTTCCTATTTATTGTCAATAGAATGGCAATAATCATGGCTAACAAAGTATCTGTGGGGTATAATGTTGAGTCTTTGGGAATATGCCATGAAATGGTATAACTGGGTTATATTGTAGGTTTGTTTTTAGTTCTTTTATTGGTTATTTTATTTATTTATATTTTGAATGTTATCCCCCCTTCCCAGTTTCCCCTCCACAAACACCCTATCCACTCCCTCCCCTGCCACTATGAGAGTGTTCCCCACCCTACCCACTTACTCTTGTCTCACTGCCCTAGCATTCTGCTATGCTGGGTCATCAAGCCTCTACAGGACCAAGGGGCTCCCCTTCCAGTGATGCCAAATAAGGTAATCCTCTGCTAAATATCCAGCTAGAGTGATAGGTTCCCCACTATGTTCTCTTTGGTTGGTAATTTAGTCCCTGGGAGCTTTGGTGGAATATCTGGTTGGTTGATATTGTTGTTATTCCCATGATTTTGCAAACCCCTTCAGCTCCTACAGTCCTTGCCCTAACTTCTCCATTGAGGTACTGACACTCAGTCTGATATTTGGCTGTGTACATCCACATCTGTACTGGTCAGGCTCTGACAGAGCCTTTGAGAAGTGTTCACACTGACTTCCAGGGAAAAAAATAAGGGCTTTCAAATTCAACAATTAATATTGGTTTAACTTTTACCTCATCCTAGGCAGGATTTTAGTCTGTTTTCTCAATCTTAACCATTTTGACTTAGTAAAAAGAAATTTCAATGTGGTTTTAATATTTCCTTCATTACTAAACACACCAACATCTTTTAAATATATTCAACTATCATTTTTCTTTTAATTTTTCTTTATTTTTTTCTTTTTTGAGAATTGTGATTCAACTCTCAACTCTTAATAAGAAATGTATATTAATTTGCGACCACAAGCTTCAGAGAGCATCTATAAAGAGAAAGAGGAGAGCATGTAAAAGCTGTGGGATGGGAGAGGTTGTAGAGAATGATGTCTGAATCTCACAAGGATACTTCAAACAGGATGTCACAGTAAATCTCCGACAAGATATACACAGATCAAGGCACCACAGATCTCAGAGTAGTTATGATAGATAATCTTTCCACTTATCTCTTAGTGAGGATCTACTGACAGTTGCTGGTGGAGGTAGAATATTTTTTTTTTTTTGTAGTGAAAGGTTTTTTTGTCTTTTTATTGGATATTTTCTTGATTTACATTTAAATGTTATCCCCTTTCCCATTTTCCCCCCTGAAAAACACCCTCCCCCTATTCCCTCTCCCAGTCCCCTCCTCACTGGCCTTGCTCACCAAACTACCCACTCCTGCTTCCTGGCCCTGGCATCCCCCCACATTGGAGCATAGAGCCTTCATAGGACTATGAACTTCCCCTCCCATTGATGTCTGACTAGGCCATCCCCTGCTGCATATGCAGCTGGAGCCATGAGTCCCACCATGTGTGCTCTTTGGTGGTGGTTTCGTCACTGGGAGCTATGGAGGTACTGGCAAGTTCATATTATTGTTCCTCCTATGGGGCTGCAAAACCCTTAAACTCCTTAGGTCCTTTCTCTCTCTCCTTTATTAATAAGTCTATGCTCAGTCCAATGGATGGCTGTGAGCATCCACTTCTGTATTTGTCAGGCACTGGCAGAGCCTCTCAGGAGAGAGCTATATCAGGCTCTTTTCAGCAAGCCCTTGTTGGAATCCACACAGTGTCTGGGTTTGGTGATTGTATATGGGATGGATCTCCATGTGAATCAGTGTCTGGATGGTCATTTCTTCACGCTCTACTCCACATTTTGTCTCTGTAACTCCTTCCATGGGTGTTTTGTTTCTCCCTTCTAAGATGGATTGAAGTATCCACTCTATGGTCTTCCTCCTTCTTGATTTTAATATGATTTATGAATTGTATCTTGGGTATCCTAGCCAATGCAACTAAACAACAAAAAAGGATCAAAGGGAAGCCCAGAATAATTCTTTATTGAGTATTTATTTCCTCATAGATTGGGTTGTTTTACTACATTGGGCAGTCCTAAACTCTTTCACATATGCTCAGTCCTAACTCAACTTAATGGATTATCAGACATTAAATAAAATGTGTGAATTTGGAAGAAAGCATGGTAATTTTGTAGAACTTACAGGTGAAAGATGGAAGTTAATTTCATATATATTCCATATATATATTCTTTAAAAATAAAGTCAAAATTAATGAACAATTGGATTATTTTTAGGAGATATTTTATTTACCTATTAGATGCATTCTAAATATAGGGGTTTTATTATATTTAATTATTGACATAGTTAATCCATTTCTAATCTATGAATTACAATATTCAGTAATTTGAAATCATCAATGAGAAAATTTTCTTGGCACTCATGCAGAGCTATACTTAACTTCAGTGTCAAACATGTTTCTTCAACCATATACCTAAAAATACTATAAAGTGAGTTTGTTATTATTTTATGTGTTACAATAACACAAGGTATTTATAATGTAATGCTATTTATACACATAAAATGCACATGATTTGTAACTGTAACAGAAAAATTTTAATTTTAAATTTTATCAAACACTAATAACACATGGATTTTTTAACCTTAATATTTATTCATGTTTTTATGAAATCTAATTGTATCTCTAGAAATGGCAAAGAAGCTGCAT
Source organism: Mus minutoides (assembly GCA_902729485.2). Lineage (NCBI taxonomy): Eukaryota > Metazoa > Chordata > Mammalia > Rodentia > Muridae > Mus > Mus minutoides. The sequence goes on along the minus strand of LR752576.1, from coordinate 65,395 downwards.
CCATAAGATCTTAGCAATATGGACATTTAAGCCAGAGGTAAACAATAATGATACCAAGAAAAATGCTAACATGGGAGAAATCTCAAGGTATCCCACTCTTAGACAAAAAAAAAAAAAAAAAAAAAAAAAAAAAAAAAAAAAAAAAAAAAAAAAAAAAAAAAAAAAAAAAAAAAAAAAAAAAAAAAAAAAAAAAAAAAAAAAAAAAAAAAAAAAAAAAAAAAAAAAAAAAANTTCCACGAATCCAGCCCTTCAAAGGATAATAACAGAAAAACACCAATACAAGGATGGAAACTCTGCCCTAGAGAAAGCAAGAAAGTAATCCTTCAACAAACCTAAAAGAAGACAGCCACAAGAACAGAATCCCAACTCTAAAAACAAAAATGACAGGAAGCAACAATTACTGTTCCTTAATATCTCTTAATATCAATGGACTCAATTCCCGGATAAAAAGACATAGACAATCAGACTGGCTACACAAACAGGACCCAACGTTTTGCTGCTTACAAGAAACACACCTCAGGAAAAAAGACAGACACTACCTCAGAGTGAAAGGTTGGAAAACAATTTTCCAAGCAAACGGTCCGGGGGGGGGGGGGGGGGGGGGGGAGCTGGGGTAGCCATTCTAATATCGAATAAAACAGACTTTCAACCCAAAATTATCAAAAAAGACAAAGAGGGGCACTTCATACTCATCAAAGGTAAAATCTTCCAAGAGGAACTCTCAATCCTGAATATCTATGCTCCAAATGCAAGGGCAGCCGCTTTCATTACAGAAACTTTAGTAAAGCTCAAAACACACATTGTATCTCACACAATAATAGTGGGAGACTTCAACACCCCACTCTCATCAATGGGCAGATCCTGGAAACAGAAACTAAATAGAGACTCAGTCAAACAAACAGAGACTATGAAACAAATGGACTTAACAGATATCTACAGAATATTTCATCCTAAAACAAAAGGATATACCTTTTTCTTAGAACCTCATGGCACCTTCTCCGAAATTGATCACATATTTGGCCACAAAACAGGTCTCAATAGATTCAAAAATATTGAAATTGTCCCATGCATCCTATCAGAGCACCATGGACAAAGGCTGTTCTTCAATAACAACATAATTAGCAGAACACCATCATTCATGTGGAAACTGAACAACATTCTACTCAATGATACCTTGGTCAAGGAAGAAATAAAGAAAGAAATTAAAGACTTTCTAGAGTTTAATGAAAATGAAGCCACAACACACCCAAACTTATGGGACACAATGAAAGCATTCCTGAGAGGTAAACTCATATGTCTGAGATCCTAAAAAAAAAAAAAAAAAAAAAAAAAAAAAAAAAAAAAAAAAAAAAAAAAAAAAAAAAAAAAAAAAAAAAAAAAAAAAAAAAAAAAAAAAAAAAAAAAAAAAAAAAAAAAAAAAAAAAAAAAAAAAAAAAAAAAAAAAAAAAAAAAAAAAAAAAAGGAGAGCCCATAGACTAGTAGCTTGGCAGCACATATGCAAGCTCTAGAACAAATAAAAGCAAAGTCACCTAAGAGGATTAGACAGCAGGACATAATCAAACTCAGGGGTGAAATCAACCATATGGAAACAAAAAGAACTATCCAAAGAATCAATAAAACCAGGAGATAGTTCTTTGAAAGAGTCTTCAAGATAGACAAACCCTTGGCCAGACTCACTAGAGGGCACAGGGATAGCATCCAAATTAAAATCAGAAATGAAAAGGGAGACATAACAACAAATCCTGAGGAAATTCAAAACAATTTTAGATACTTCTACAAAAGATTATATTCAAAAAAATTGGAAAATCTAGATTAAATGGATAACTTTCTAGACAGATAGCAAGTTCCAAAGTTAAACCAGGATCAGATTAATGACCTAACCAGCCCTATATCTCCTAAAGAAATAGAAGCAGTCATTAATAGTCTCCCAACCAAAATGAGCCCAGGACCAAATGGGTTAAGTGCAGAGTTCTATCAAACCTTCAAAGAAGACCTAGTTCCAGTTCTTCTCAAAGTATTCAACAAAATAGAATCTGAAGGTACACTACCCAAGTCATTCTATGAAGCCAAAATTACTCTGATACCTAAACCACATAAAGACACAACAAAGATAGAGAACTTCAGACCAATTACCCTTATGAATATCTATACAAAAATACTCAACGAAATTCTCGCCAACAGAATCCAAGAACACATCAAAACGATCATCCATCATGAAAAAGTAGGCTTCATCCCAGGAATGGAGGGATGGTTTAATATAAGGAAATCCATCAACGTAATACACTATATAAACAAACTCAAAGATAAAAAGCACTTGATCATCTCCTTAGATACTGAGAAAGCTTTTGACAAAATTCAACACCCATTCATGATAAAAGTCTTGAAAAGATCAGGAATTCAAGGCCCATACCTAAACATAATAAAAGCAATCTACAGCAAACCAGTGGCCAACATCAAACTAAATGGAGAAAAACTGAAAGCAATCCCACTAAAATCAGGGACTAGACAAGGCTGCCCACTTTCTCCCTACCTTTTCAATATTGTACTTGAAATCCTAGCCAGATCAATTCGACAACAAATGGAGGTCAAGGGGATACAAATTGGAAAGGAAGAACTCAAATTATCGCTATTTGCAGATGATATGATAGTATATTTAAGTGACCCCAAAAACTCCACCAGAGAACTGCTAAACCTGATAAACAGATTCAGTGCAGTAGCTGAATATAGAATTAAATCAAACAAATCAATGGCCTTTCTCTATACAAAGGATAAATGGGCTGAGAAAGAGATCAGGGAAACATCACCCTTCACAATAGTCACTAACAATATAAAATATCTTGGTGTGACTCTTACGAGGGAAGTGAAAGATTTGTATGACAAGAACCTCAAGTCTCTGAAGAAAGAAATTGAGGAACATCTCAAAAGATGGAAGGATCTTTCATGCTCATGGATTGGCAGAATCAATATAGTAAAAATGGCTATAATGCCTAAATCTATATACAGATTCAATGCAATTCCCATCAAAATTCCAGCTCAATTCTTCAAGGATCTAGAAAAGACAATTAGCAAGTTTATCTGGAATAACAAAAAACCTAGACTAGCAAAAACTCTTCTCAACAATAAAAGAACCTCTGGTGGAATCACCAGGCCTGACCTCAAGCTGTACTACAGAGCAATCATTATTAACACTGCATGGTACTGGTACAGCAAAAGACATGTAGATCAATGGAATAGGATCGAAGACCCAGAAATGAATCCACACACCTATGGTCACCTGATCTTTGACAAGGGAGCTAAAAGTATCCAGTGGAAAAGAGACAGCATTTTCAACAAATGGTGCTGGCACAACTGGCAGCTATCATGTAGAAGACTGAGAATTGATCCATTCTTATCTCTTTGTACTAAGGTCAAGTCTAAGTGGTTTAAGGATGTCCACATAAACCAGAAACACTGAAACTTATAGAGGAGATAGTGGGGAAAAGCCTTGAATATATGGGCACTGGGGAAAAATTCCTGAATACAACAGCAAAGGCTTGTGCTGTAAGATCAAGAATTGAGAAATGGGACCTCATAAATTTGCAAAGCTTCTGTAAGGCAAATGATACTGTCATCAAGACAAAGGGCCACCAACAGAAATGATCTTTACCAATCCTAAATCAGATAGGCGGCTGATATCCAATATATATAAAGAACTCAAGAAAGTAGACACCAGAAAATCAAATATACCCATTAAAAAGTGGGGCACAGATTTAAACAAAGAATTCTCAACTGAGGAATACCGAATGGCTGAGAAGCACATGAAAAAATGTTCAACATCCTTAATCATCAGGGAAATGCAGATCAAAACAACCCTGAGATTCCACCTCACACAAGTAAGAATGGCTAAGATCAAAAATTCGGGTGACAACAGATCCTGGCATGGATGTGGAGAAAAGAGAACACTCCTCCATTGTTGGTGGGACTGCAAGCTTGTTCAACCACTCTGGAAATCAGTCTGGAGGTTCCTCAGAAATTTGGACATATTACTACCGGAAGATCCTGCAATACCTCTACTGAGCATATATCCAGATGTTCCATCTGGTAATAAGGACACATGTTCCACTATGTTCATAGAAACCTTATTCATAATAGCCAGAAGCTGGATAGAACCCAGATGTCCCTCAACAGAGGAATGAATACAAAAAAATTGGTATATTTACACAATGGAGTACTGCTCAACTATTAAAAACCATGAATATATGAAATTTCTAGGCAAATGGATGGATCTGGAGGGCATCATTCTGAGTGAGTTAACCCAATCACAAAAGAATTCACATAACATGTACTCACTGATATGTGGATATTAGCCCAGAAACCTAGACTACCCAAGATACAATTTACTAAACACATGAAACTCAAGAAGAATGAAGATCAAAATGTGGACACTTATCCCCTTCCTAGAATTAAGAACAAAGCACACATTGAAGGAGTTACAGAGATCCTGTGTGAAGCTGAATCAAAAAGATGGACCAACCATTGACTGAGGCTGCCGGGGATTTATCCCATAATCAGCCATCAAACATAGATACTATTGCATATGCCAGCAAGATAGTGCTTAAAGGGCCCTGATATAGCTGTCTCATGGGCGACTATACCAGTGCCTGGCAAACCCAGAAGTGGATGCTCACAGTCAGCTATTAGATGGAACACAGGACTCCCACGGAAGGAGCTAGTGAAAGTACCCAAGGAGCTGAAGGGGACTTCAACCCTATAGGAGGGAGAATAACATGAGCTAACCAGTACCCCAAGAGCTCATGTCTCTAGCTGCATATATAGCAGAAGATGGCCTAGTTGGCCATTATTGGAAAGAGAGGCCCCTTGGTCATGCAGACTTTATATGCCACAGTACAGGGGAATGCCAGTGCCAAGATATGGGAGTGGGTGTGTAGGGGATCAGGGTGGGTATGGGGGAGGGTAGTGGGAACTTACTGGATAACACTTGAAATGTAAATGAAGAAAATAACTAATAAAAATTTGAAAAAAACAAAAAAGAAAAGAAAAGAAACAAAGAAACTAAGAAACAAAGAAGGAAAGAAAGAAGGAAGGAAGGAAGGAAAGAAAGAAAGAAAGAAAGAAAGAAAGAAAGAAAGAAAGAAAGAAAGAAAGACAGACAGACAGACAGACAGACAGACAGAAAGAAAGAAAGAAAGAAAGAAAGAAAGAAAGAAAGAAAGAAAGAAAGAAAGACCAAAGAAATAAAGAAAGGAAACTAGTGGCTGGAGTATGATAGAGCATTAGTCTCCCACATGGATGAGCCTTCATTATTGTTTATCCAATTCCAAGTGACAGTACTGAAATATACATGTGAACACAACAAAGGCACATCCTGGAGAATCAACTAAGCAGAGATCACAGGGTTTCACAGACACTTAACAATGATGTAGTCTGTATGTCTCTGAGCCAGTGCCTCTGAATGCATGCTATGCTTGTTTAGCAAGGTGGTCTTGTGGGACTCTTAATAATTAAGCTCTGTGACTATTTTGTTGCTCTTGGGACCCTTTTATTCCCATTGGGCTGCCTTGCCAAGGCTTGACATGAGGGTATGTGTTTACTTTAATTGTACCTTATGCTATGCTCTGTTGATATCCCAGGAAGGCTTTCTCTATTCTGATAAAAAGAAAAAAGTGTTTAGGGTAGAGAGGAGGTACAGGATGTGATTTTTGAAGACAGGTGGTGTGGGAAACTGCAGTACATATAATAAAATTAATAATAATAATAATAATAATAATAATAATAATAATAATACTTTCACAAAACTGGCTTTATTCATTTACTCAATGCTAAGAGCTATAATATAATTAACTGTGATAATAAATGCAAATAAATTAATAAGTACTATATGCAATTAATCCAAAATGTATATATAATACTTAGGGTTACAGGATACTAGACCATATTGAAAGTTGTAAATGGCAATTACAACTATAATTTTGAAGTTACAAAAACAAAATACTGCATTAATTGTATTCCCTAACATTGAGGTGATTCCTTCAGACAATATTGTTGACAGCTACTTGCTCATTAACACATGTATAGATATATAGACATTTTATGTGTATGCATACATATGCATGCACACACAACAGAAACATACATCAATAATATACTTTCTGATTTGAATACTGTTAAAAAAGCAAAGCAAAGTTAATTATCTTTTTTTGAATGCTAAACAGTGGAAAATTGAGTAACAGAGAAAATTACAAAAACAAACCCTTTATCTTTGCTTTTAGCCCTGGTATCCGTACTGTGCCAATTACTTTAAACTGATTCTCTTCACTATGATCCATATCAGATAATTCTTTTCTCACATCTGTGGACTGAGAGAGCATGGCCTTATGCTTTCTAGGCATGAGATCTATTAAAGACATAAATCCTCATCCCCTACAAGACAATTGCTCCTAGACCCAGATACTTAAATCTGTTCATCGGATTCATCATTAAACTGTTTTTGTCTTGTTTCCCTTCTGAAGCTTGAGAAAAGGGAAGTATTTCTGCAGAATCTACACAAAGTTGTCAAGAAAGTCACTCGGCTGGAGCTCTTCCCCTAATAATAGACTCTGTCATTTGTGAGCTCCCGTTTTCTGGCACCCTTGAAATGCTTTCACTTGAACCATTATGAAGCAACTTGAAGCATGGGGATAAATCTGCCACTGTGTTCTGCACACAATGACAAATCATCTGAGGAAGAGCGGGTCTTGGGGATGGCAGAAAGTTCTCTCTACCTCCTCTTCTCACCCCATGTAAATTCAAGCCTCAGTAGAATGAAATGCTGCCTGCTTAAAGTGTTATTTATGGAACAGTGTTAGTCGACAGCATTTTTTCACTCAGGTTTTGACAATTCCTCCTACCATATAGTTGCTGGACTGAGCACTTTCTTCTCTTGGAACTGCTGTCACTAAAGGAGAGTTGGTTTCTGTGCTGATTCATTATTTTACCATGCATGTCGCTGGCACTTCGTTGCAGGTTTGCACTCATCGTTGCTCTCGTTCTTTGTGCCAGGTCTATGGATCTGGAATATTATCTCCCTGGTAAGTGTTGATATGGTGTCACAGAGCTTATAATGTCTTCAGTGATGATTCAATGCTGCTGCACTTCCCTACCTGCAAAACCAGAGCAGTTTCAGTGGCCTACAAAGTCTGACAGCACTGTTTCATTTCCAGGTTGTTGGTTTTTCATTGAAACAAAATTACATCCAATTGTTAAATATAGTCTATATGTTCTTTTTAAATTTTTAAATTATCTTTAATCTTTTATTACAGTCCATTCATTATCCCCTTTCTGGTCCTCCCTTCAATAGTTCCCCATCCCATTCCTCCTCCACAGTCTCTGTTCTTTTAAATAACAATATGAAATAATGGAATATATTCACAATGGTATTTAACACTGCAAAAGCCCCCATTTGTTCCCTGTAGATCTCATTCACCCCCCAAAATACAAACTTATGGTGAATTTCATTTGATTTTATCTCTTGTTGTGCTTTTGGAATTTACTGCTCATCATTATACAAAATTTAAATTCATTGAGATGAAATGATTATTTATTTTCAGTCTGTTATTCTTGGCCATTTATTTTTCATCAAGATTCACCCATATCGGGAATGCAGCTGCCACCTATTCCACTGTGACAGGTATTTGGGAAATTTCCAGTGATTTGAGATTTTTGAACATGGTTTTAAGAAAAATCTGATTCTGTAACTTTTAACATATATCCAAGATTGAATGAAATACAGCAACTTGTGAGGTTGCAGGTCATAGAATATTAAGTGGTCAGTGGGGCTAAATAGAGTCTTTTCCAATGTCATTTTTTCAGTCCACTACATGACAGGTAGTAGACTACGTTCTTCCTGATTGATAGACATTGATAGAAGAAAGAACAGGTGGGGGAATTCACTTTCAAGCCAACCAAATGAGTTAAAAATAGGCCCTATTTGAATGCAAAAAGTTCCAAGGACAGGAAGACTGCTCTTTGATATCCTGAGAAAATCCATGTAAAAAGACAGATGTGTAGCAATTGGAAAAAACCAAGCCACACAAACCATTGCATCCTTATGGGATTGTGATTTGTTTTTCAAATACAAATATTGAAAGTGTGTAGTGGATTTTAAATTTTAAAATTCAAGAAAAAAATAATGAGGGAATATACTGTGATCAAGCATAGTAAGCCATAGGCTTTGGTGATTACAAAACTATTAAATTTTTGTAATTTTCTAGTATAGGGGAGGAAAGCACATTATCTTTCAGATACAGATTTTGTTTCCATGTCTGCTGCCTGAAAAATAGCATTCCACCTCCTACATGTTAAATTCATATAAACAACAGAGCACCATACCAACTTACACTGGAAAAAAATTATACAAAAATTATGTCAAGGGCTGACAATTTGAGGGAAAGCTATTTGTCTAATCATGACACTAAACTTATCAATAAAGAAGACAAAGAAGTATATACTTAAAAGATGAATATGAGACTTTCAAAGTAGAGATATTACCAATGAGACTTTCAAAGTAGAGATATTACCAATACTCTTCTAATTATTTTACAAAATAGAAACAGAAAGAACACTGTCAAATTCATTTTATGAGGCCACAGTCACCCTGATACCCTGTTAAAGTATAGAATTGGAGAAATAAGGAATACAAGGCAGAGAGATAGCCATGGCAAAGGCTCCCTTTTTCTTTCTGAGAATTCACTTCCTACTGGCAGGCTCAAAGTTAGAGCTGCACAGTTCCTGTTGAGGTAGAAAAAAGGCCACATTACTTAATCCTCAGGTCTTAATCACCTAAGCCAATAGCTTTTTTTTTTTTTTTAACTTGGATTTTCTTTATTTAAATTTCAAATGTTTTCCCCTTTCCAGGTCTCCCCTTTGGAAAGCCCCTAACCCACCCCTTTCCCCTTTTCTCTATGAGGGTGCTCCCCCATCCACCCACCCACTCAGGTCTTATTGCTCTGGCATTCCCCTAAACTGGGGCATCAAACACCCTCAGGCCCAAGAGCCTCTCTTCCCACTGATTTCTAACAAGGCCATCTTCTGCCACATATGTGGCCAGTGCCATGAGTCTCTCCATGTGTATTCTTTGGTCAGTGGTTCAGTCCCCAGGAGCTCTGAGGATCTGGCCTGTTGACACTGTTGCTCCCTCTATGGGGCTGCAAACTCTGTCAGTTCTTTCAGTCCCTTCTCCAACTCCTCAGAGACCCCTGCCCTCAGTCCAATGGTTAGCTGCAAGCATCCACCTCTGTATTTGTCAGGCATTGGCAGAGCCTCACATGAGAAAGCTATATGAGGCTTCCATTAGCAAGCACTTCCTGATGGCATCCACAAGATCATCCAGGTTTAGTGGCTATATTTGGGATGGATCTCCAGGTGGAGCAGTCTCTGTATGGCCTTTCCTTCAGTCTCTGTCTCCATATTTACTCCTGTGAGTATTTTATTCACCCTTCTAATAAGCTCTGAACCATCCACATTTTGCTCTTATTCTTAGGCTTCATATGGTCTGTAAATTGAATCTTGGGTATTCTGAACTTTTGTACTAATATTCCCTTATCAGTGAGTACATGCCATGTATGTTCTTTTATGAGTGAGTTACCTCACTCAGGATGTTATGTTCCAGTTCCATTTGCCTGCAAATTTAATGAAGTAATTATTTTTAATAGCTGGGTAGTACTCCATTGTGCATATGTACAACATTGTCTGTATCCATTCCTCTGTTGAAGGACATTTGGGTTGTTTCCTGCTACACAACTCCAGTGAAGTCTGCTTTACAGGCCGAGAGGCCTGGAAGCACTCAGGAGGCAGAGAATTTCAAGGAAACTCAACCTCCTGGAACTAGGCATTCTCATAACCGGAATACTCATATCCTATCCACACGTTAGTCTGATATATGGATCCACATGCTCTCTTTTAGTATTATTTTATTATAAGTGCCTTTTAAGATTGAATTCTGACATAGCTAAGCCTTCGCCAGTTTTCCAAAGTCCTTGAAGCCTATGAGCTTGGAATTCAGTAGGAATTTAGTGAGAATGTTTAATTCGGTAACTAATTGGGCATTACAAAGAATGGAGCCAGAATAGCTAGGGGCTATTCTGCAGAGTAGCCACCCAAAACAAGGAAATACACAATGACCTAGCAAATAGGTGAGTTTACCATGAAAGAGTTAGGGAATCCCCAAACAGGTTTCTTCACTAGGAGCAAAGAAATAGCGTATTCAGGCATTTTCTAAGAACCCCTGGTGGTGGGCTGAACAATAGACTAGCAATTCACCTGGCTCCCTTCTTAATGGTAACCAGCAGTGGTGGCTTGGTCCCTGTCATCTTTTGATGTTTACATTCCTTTTCTACTGTGTCACTGTAACTCTGAGGATGTGTCTCCCTGGTTTCTTGTTACTCTTCTGTATAAAAAGTTTGATGCTTGACTTGAAAAAGTACATTCAGATTCTACATGCTCTTTTGTGTCTTCCCTGTTTCCCCAACTCCTTCACCCACCTTCAAGCAGAGACCCATTCCATGCACATAGGAGACCAAAAAGTGTATTCAGCAGTTTCCAGCTTCTGGCTATTATAAATATGGCTGCTATGAGCAAAGTGAAGCATATGTCCTTAATATATGTTGGAGCATCTTCTGGGAATATGCCTAGGAATGGTGTAGTACTATGTCCAATTTTCTGAGGAACCACCAAACTGATTTCCAGAGGGGTTGTACCAATGTGCAATTCCACCAGCAATAGAGGAGTGTTCCTTTTTCTCCACAACCTCACCAGCATTTGCTGTCACCTGTGATTTGACCTTTGCAATTCTGACTGGTATGAGGTAGAATCTCAGGGTTGTTTTGAATTGCACTTCCCAGGTGACTAAGGATTTTGAAGATTTCTATAGGTGTTTCTCAGCCATTCGGGTTTCCTCTGTTGAGAATTTTCTGTTTACCTCTGTTCCCATTTTTTAATACGGTTATTTGGTTCTCTGGTTATTTGGTTCTCTGGAGTCCAACTTCCTGTGTTTGTTGTATATATTGGGAAAGAACAAGAAAGTTTTTAGAACTTTTTAGAAGTTATCATCATCATTTCTGTATAGTTAGAGAGCTAGAACTTCTGGACACCATGAGATTTTAATGCGACAACTAGAATCCTACTCTGTGCCCCGTTTCTACCCTCTCCAGGCCAGGAGGCTTCCAACAAAGGGCTACAATCAACAATTAATAAATGGGACCTAATGAAATTGAGAGGTTTCTGTAGCGCAAAGGCCACTGTTAAGAGAACAAAATGGCAGCTTATAGAATGGGAAAAGATTTTCACCAACTCTACACCAGTGAGTAGGCTGGTATTCAAAATATATAAAGAACTCAAGAAGGAGACTTCAACAACCCAAATATCCCAATTAGAAGTGGGGAGCATATTTAAATAGAGAATTCTTTACAGAGGAATCTCTAATACCTGAGAAGCACTTAAAGAAATGTTATCATCCTTAGACATCAGAAAAATGGGAATCAAAATGATGCTGAGATTATATATCTGTCAAAATAGATAAGATCAAAAATTTGAACAATAGCTCATGCTGGTGTTGATTTGTAGCAAGGGCAATCTTCCTCCATTGTTGGTGGATGTGCAAATTTATATACTCACTTTGCAAATCAATTTGACGGTTTTTCAGAAAATTGGGATTAGATCTAAATTAAGACACATCTATACCACTCCTGGGCATATACCAAAAAGATGTTCAAGTTTACTATAAGGACACTTGATCAACTATGTTCATCATCTTGAGTGAGGTAACACAGACTCTAAAGGACATGCATAATATATACTCATGTATAAGTAATGTCAGCCATAAATTTCAGGATACCCATGATAAACTCCACAGACCGAACAAGAAAAAAAGACCAAAGTTAAAATTATTGAGTATCATTTATATGGGGGAATGAAATAGTCACAGGAGGCAGATGGAAGGAGGGAACTAGATGGGAGAGGGTAGAAAAAGGGAATTGGGGTCGTCAGGATCAGGAGACAGACAGAAAAGAGGGTCGAAGGCCCAGAAAAATGAATGGAAATCTGTACCTGTTAGAGATGGGGGCACACATCCCTAGGATGTGCTAGAGAAATGGTTTTGGGAGGAACCAATGTGTGTGAACTATTCTGAAATGCATAGTGGGGATATGGACCTGAAGAGGTCACGAGTAGGCAGGCAGGACCCCAGGACGACAACAACACACCCACAAAGCTCTTTACAAAATGTGTCCTGTATGAAAGAAATGTAGGGAAATAGATGGAGCAGAGACTGAGGTAATCTTCAACAAATAATCAAGTACTTTATTTGTAATAGAGAGAAATTAGAAATAACCTAGATATCCCTCAACTGAAGAATAGATAAAGAAAATATGGCACACCTACATAATAGAGTATTATGCAGCCACTAAAACAATTCATCATAAAATTTGCATCAAAATGGATGTGACTAACCAAGATATAGAAAACAAACATGATATGTATTAACTTATAATTCTATATTAGTCACAAAGTATAGGGTATCCATACAAAACACATAAAGCCAAAGAAGCTAAATAACATGGAGAGCAAAATGAGGACACTTGAGTCTCACTGAGAAGAGAAAATAGGTTAGACACCAGAAGTATAACAGTGGAGTAGACTGGGTGGGGACATGGTATAGGAACAGGAAGCATATGGTCAAGAGAGAGTATTAGGACTCTGTACTTGGGAAGAGAATCTCTGGGACAAGCTAACCTATGACAATGGAAAATCCCAGGAAACTCTGAGGGTGACCCTAGTTAAGACCCATGGCAATGGGGGATGTGCAGCCTAAATTGGCCATCTTCTGTAACCAGGCAAGACATCCAATGGAGGGATTGGGACACCAATACAGACACAAAACCTTAAACCACCAGAGTAAATGAATGAGCAGAATTTGAGGGAAGGGCCAACCAATGACTGCTCTAACTTGAGATCCATGTCATGAGAGGGATAATACCACTGAAACTGTCAATGATATTCTACTATAATTGTAGACAGGAGCCTAGCATAACTGTCATGCTAGAGGCTTCACCCAGCAATTAATGAAAACTGATGTGGAAACCCACAGCCAAACATTAAGTAGAGCTTGCAGAATCCTGTGGAAGGTGGGAGGACTGAAGGAGCCAAGGGCATCAAGGACATAACAGGATCACTTGCAGAATCATCTAACCTGGACACATAGTGACTAATAGAGGTTGAACTGCAAACTTTAGAACAAGCATGGAATGGACCTAGGCCCTCTGCATATATGTAATGGTTATATAGCTGGGTCTTCATGTGAGACACTAAGGCAGGATCAGGATCTCTTTTCTAATAACTGAGCTACCTTCTCTAGCCTCAATAGAATAATATATACCTAGATTTTCTGCAACTTGATATTCCAAGGCTGGTTGATATTTGTGGGAGGTCTTCCCTTATTCTGAGAAAAGGAGGAGTGTTAAATGAGGGAAAAGAGGATGGGAAGTAGGGACTGGGAGAAAAGGAGAGATCAAAAGCTGTGATCTGACTTAAATTAAGTACATAACTTAATTAATAAAAATAAAATAAAAAGCAAAGAAAATTAATAATTTATGCCTCCTTGTTACTAATATTTAGTTAAAGTATTTTACATGTCTGAGTATTGAGTCTTTATTTATACATGAATGTATATCACATATGTATCCTACCTTCAGAGATTAGGAAATTATATTAAATTTTGTGAACCTGAAGTTCAAGATGGTCACAAGTGGTGATGGATGTTCTGAGAAACAAATGTAGGTCTTCAATAAGATCAACAATTGCTCTTAAATTCTCAGGCAGCTCTGCAGCCCATTAATGTGTACTGTTGATGTGGGTTACTGTCAGCATTATTTACCAGGTTCTGAATTACAAACTGTAAGTAAAATAATGAACACTGCTATTTTTTTTTCTCCTTCCATATCTAGATGTGTTCCAAGGTGATACAACTTGCTTTTTTTCCTGCTACCTTTGCCAAAATCTTGGATTGCATTCACATAATTTCTTATCAAATAGTTGATCTAACTGCTGTTACTACCATTTCTCACTAAATATTTTTATATTCTTCTTTATCTAATGGCTTTTGGAAGTTTTGAGCAGTTTGAACACTATCAGTAGACAGATGTATTTGACCTAGATCTTCTCTGCTACAAACAGTCTGATTATGATCTGTTCCACTTCTTCTCACATTATGAGTGTAAAGTCTAGTTACACAATTATGATTCTGTGGCAATAAAGTAATAGTCCATTACTGAGGGAAGTATTAAAAGCCCCCCCCTCTCTCTCTCTCTCTCTCTCTCTCTCTCTCTCTCTCTCAGCAGTTTCTTTTATCTACTAGTCAAGCAGATGATTAATATTACTTTTTTTTCATCTCCCTAAGTGGGATCTTGAGACATTTTACATAAGTTGTCAAGGACCTCTATAAGCTAATGTAAGACAAATAATATTAAAATTAGAATAGAAAATTAGAATATGGAATAGCTTATATAGAATGACATTTATCTCTCTTTTGTTCAATGAATAGTCGTTTGCATCTTATTGAAATCGTTCAATTGACTCTACCTTTAAGTATATTGCTATGATATAGTCACCAAAATAAAAACAATCACAATTCAAAATTAATGATTTTTAATTGACTTATCTATAACTAATAAAGATGAAAGAAGAGCTACAGACTTCTTCATTTTTTATTTGGAAGTTCTTATCCTCATTTCTTACTGGAATACTCTTTACAGACATCTGTTTTCTTCTACAAAGATTCATTAACTTTACTGATTCTACTGATTGTTCCATCTTTGAAGATTAGTGTAACTATTTTCATTTGATGTTCTGATATACAATGCCCTATATAGAACCTGATGAAACTGACACCCACTCAGTTAAAAAGGGAGAACATGGTTGCCCCAGTCTCTTTGTACTGGGCAGTCTAAGTCTTGATGGCTTGCTTTGCCAAAACTTGCAGCTTTTATCACAAGGCAGCAGTGATCCAAGAAGATGCTACCATTACTCATAATGTTATTTTATTAAATCTTGGCATTAATATAATTTAATGTAAAGAGAAAAGAACTACCTATCAATAATAGATAATGCTCACTTTGAAAAATCAAGTATTTTGTATAATTCTCTTTATGTTACAGTGAAAAGCAGGGAAACAGGTATTCTTTCTAGTTTTCTTTTCTTTACTTTTTCTTTTTTCTCTTTTATTGTGTTAAAATACTTTGACCAAAAGAAACTTGGGAAGAATTGAATTATTTGACTTATAAGTACAGATCACAATCCACTAATGATGAAATTCCTGGCAGAAACTTAAATAAGGCAGGAACTTGATGGTAGAAACTAAAGCAGATATGAAGGATAATGTCACATAGATTGCTCTTCAAGGCTAGCTCACCATGTTGTCTTATATAACAGAAAAACTTTTTCTCAGGTAGCTTCACCCACTTTGGAATGGTTCCTTGAATATCAAACATTCTGAAAGTTCTCCAAAGATATTCCTACATACCATTATTGTAAAGGCAGTTCTTCTACTCAGATTCCATTTTTCCAATTGATTCAAGCATGTGTTGACAAAAGCATAGAAACAAAAAATACCAGCAACAACAAAAATGAAAATAAAAAGTATTTGTATTTCTGTATGTGGATATCTGAAAGTAAAAGAAATGACAGTCCATCCTGACATTGGCTTAGCATTTTATATTAGTGAAATAGCCTAGCTTAGATAAGAACATGTAAGGAAATCCTACAAGCATTTAATGATTTACATCATCCATATACATATACATACATATTTGACATGACTTGTTCCTATACCAAGTACTATAAAACTGAAGATGTAAATCAAATCTCATTAGGCATGTGGTAAACACAAAACTAAATATTATTTTTCACAAAAATATTATTTTAAGAAAAAAGAGATTATTATCATAGGGAATAAATTAGGTACAACAAATAAGTGATGAATGGGGTTTTAAGGCCTGTTTTAAGTAAGTGGGAAATTATTAGAAGACATAAAGGAGGACATTGGTCATTGTCTTTAAACTGTCTGTGATTGCCAATGTTACTGAAGCTAAGTTCTGATGCCATTCAAACCATAGAAGATAGCTCTATGTTTGTTCATGATTATTTACCTGAAGTGGCTTCAAAGGCCTTGAGCAAAAAACTCCCAGGGCTGTAAATGAGTAATACTGAAATTAAAAACAAAAATAACAGAGAGAAAATTAGCAATTGCAAGTATTTGAAAATAAATGCTATAAGAAGGAGAAGTAACAGGCCTAGGGTCTGGCCGAAGGTTTTAGAAGACTCAGTGTCCCAGATATTAAACAATCTCCAGAGATCACCTTAAGAATCTTATGGTATCAGTATCAGAAAAGTACACAATTTAAAATATTTTATAGAAAAAATAAAGAAGCATATTGTATTTATTTTAAATCTTAGAGGAGAAGCAGTTCTGGGTAAATTTTCAGCATATGGAAGTGTGAAAGATTTTTACAAACTATTATCCTGTTGACCATTTCATGCAATATGAAACTCTATTGAGAGCCTGACATGGTGGCGCACGCCTTTAATCCCAGCACTCGGGAGGCAGAGGCAGCCGGATTTCTGAGTTCAAGGCCAGCCTTGTCTACAAAGTGAGTTCCAGGACAGCCAGGGCTATACAGAGAAACCCTGTCTCAAAAAAAACCAAAAAAAAAAAAAAAAAAAAAAAAAAAAAAAAAAGAGAGAGAGAGAAACTGAATCGAGCAATTTAAAGGATTAAGGATTATCATCTATGAGACTAGATTGGTAGCATGACTTCTAAGTAATTGTTCCACTCAATATATATTCATTGAGCCCTCATGATATTGTTAGCACCAAAACTCAGAGCAACTCATGCCTTTATACTTCTGTTTTGTGTCCTATCTTGTATATGAAAGATGACACTACAGATATTAAAGTAACAATATGCATTTAAATTGACATACAAATGATAGACACATCTAAATCTCTCCTATAATGGTTATTCACATGAATTGAGAGTTTTCATACTATTATATAGTTGTTGACTGTATATGCAAAATAATCATACTATAAAGTTCACATCATCCTGTTGGCCTAACACAACAGCAGATGTTCATCTCCCCATTCTGAGAATGAATATGTATAGTTGTTGATTCATAACATGGGAACAGGAGGCATTGTTTTGTGTCACAGCATAAGTGGTCACAAGGGAAGAATGAGACATCTGTAAGTTCACTCTCTCTAGATAGTCACCACCACCAAGGTTCAAGAAATGGATAAAAGAAATTATTTAGAAATAAGATTCAGTTGACATTAGAACATAATCTTATGGACTTCGAATAAAACAAAGTAAGCATAAAGGAAAATTTTCGCTAAAATTTCAGTAGCTATCCTAACGTTTTGCACTTTCCCATATTTTTCATCATTTGTAATCAAAAAGAAGCAGTTCCTCTTGGCGAACATCAACTCTCCCATTACATAATTTTTAGACATTTCCCTGTATTTCTTTACAACCCTTATGCAAATTTGTTCAGCAAACCTGTGCTTCTGTGCCAACAATAACTAACAGTTTACAACACAGATGTCCCTCCTAAACTTCTTATAAGTGTGTGTTTCCATGAACTGATCACACATTATATTTATTGCAAGGTGAAAATGAATTTGCTATGTCTAACTTAACAAACATTAGAGTTTGTCTATGATACAAACTGGAGAATTGGGGATGATTTGGACTTGTGATCTCATTCCTAACTGGGACACACATTGCATCCTTTTGAGGGCATATCACTAGCCAGAGAAGGACCATAATTACTAATACAAGCAGAGTTTCACAAAATGCATGTCACCTTTCAACAACCATGAAGTTGAAATAGTGAGTGTTAAGGCCACTGACACTGTAGTTTAGAGAATGGTTGTATTGGTGTGGATATGGCTGTGATTCATTTTATATTCTATTATGTTAAATCAACATTAACACTATAGAATATTCAGTTGATTATTTGGTTACATTCATAAAATTTTAATGCTAGGCTACAAATATGAAAGGTCCTTAACACATTTCTTTATTCTAGCTTGATTGTGTACATCGCTCATTTCTCTAAGTACACTTTAAATTAGATTATTTCAAGTCTGAAAGATTATATTTTATTGCTTCCCCATTCTCCTCCAACATTCTTTCCACCTCTTTTCCTGAGATGGGCGCTTTCCCCTGAAAGTCAGCTTCAAAGGTTTGTAGGATAAACCCGATGCCTTTCTGCTTTCTGTATGTAGATAAAATATGACCAACTAATTGTCTGCTTTTGTTGCATTGCCTCCCAGTTTTGTTGCCTAGCCCTGCCTACCCTGTTGGATTTTATCACTTTAAAAATGTAAGCCAAATGTAGCTTTTGTTCTTCAACTTGCTATTTGTCAATTATGTATTATATAACAGTGACAGAGAAGTAATTCATACAAATATACTTAAAAAGTAATGCAGAATATTTTAGGAAGATGTACAGCCAAAATGAGCATTTTCCAAAGTTATTACATCTTCTGTCTTATAGTATAGAAAAACTTACAGCACCTCTGCATATGTTGAGAAAATTTTATCTATTAAAATGATAAAGTTAGGGATAAATGAAGAAGGAAATCTAATGACTTTGGGAACCATTGAACACAAACATGTTCAGAGAAAACAATTTCCTAAAAAAGTTTTCTTTTATACCTGAAAGGAGGTTTTGTGTGATTGAACAGGAAGAAAGGTCTTCATACAAATTTCCACATGCAGATCTGAAAAAAGGCAAGTGCAATGAGTGCAGAGACAACACACAATCCAAGCCGGTTACACATTGCGTGCTGTTAGCATGGTAATGATTGGGGAGGTGGTGTGTAAAAATATCAGCAGAAATTAAAATCACAAGCAGAGTGAAGGTACCACATGGTGATCCTTCTCTATTCAGATTCATCAATGGGGGAATTGAGTCTTTCCAGTGAAAGCTTGTGACAATCAGCCTTGAACAGTCACTTTAGAAGGTCACTGTACATCACAGAGAAAGTTGTAAGAACCAGTGCAATTCAAACAAACCTGTGGAAAGACAGCAACTGCACACTAGAGAAAAGCAGGCTTTTGAATTTTAGTTCAGACGAAAAGAAACAAGTAGAAAAAAAAAGGATCAATTATAAAAACAAAGTCAGAAGAAAATGGAGCTAAAATGTATTATATAAGATACATAATATCTGGAAAATTTTGATACATACAGAAAAATAAAACAAGTAAAGCCAGACTACTATACCCTGTTCAATTGCTATAGATGCAGAATATAATATATTTCATGATAAAGCCATAGTTTAACAATATCTACCTACAAACCCTGTCTTACAGAAAGTGCTAGAAGAAAATTGCCAACCTAATGAGGTTAACTACATCAATGAAAACATAGGGAATAAATAATATTCCATCATCAAAATCAAAATAATGGAAACACACGGGCATAAACGCACACTCACACACACACCCACACATACACACACACACACACACACACACACACATACACACACATACCACAGATGGAGAAGAGAACCACCTTGATAAGAAAAAAATAACAAGAATCCACAATAGTCAGTCATCTATATCTGTATTAATTAAAGTTTTATTTCTGTGAGGAGACACCATAACCACAGGAACCTACAAAGAAAACATCTAAATCAAGTTTGCTTACAGGATCAGAGGTTTAGTGCATTATAATCATGGTAGGATGAATGCCAGAACGCAAACAGATATTGTGCTGGAGAAGGAGCTAAGAATTCAACATATTTTATTGTTTTAAATTTAATTTAAATTTTACTTATTCACTCTACATCCCGTTCATTGTCCCCCTCTTGATAACCCTCTCTCACAATCTTTGCCCCTTTTTTTCTTCCCTTCTCCTCTGGATGCAAAGACCCCTGGGTATTACACCCCGCCACCTACTTCAAGTCTTTACAAGACTAGGCCTTTCTTCTCCCACTGAGGCCAGACAAGGTAGTCCAGCTAGTAAAACATATATGCCACATATAGGCTACAGTTTGGGGGATAGGTCCTGCTCCAGTTGTACAGGACCCACAAGAAAGTTAAGCTGCACATCTACTGAATATGAGCAGGGAGGTCTAGTTCCAGCCAGAGTGTGTTCTTTTGTTGTTGGTTCAGACTCTCTGAGAGCTCCGATAGTCCAGGTTAGTTGACTCTGTTGCTTTTCCTGTGGAGCTCCTATCCCCTTCAGGGCCAGCAATCATTCCTTCTATTCTTCTGTAAGAGACCCCAAGCTCTATCCACTGTTTGGCTGTGAGTGTCTGTATCTGTCTGAGTTAGATGCTAGGTGTAACCTCTCAGAAGACAACATGGCCCTGTCTGCAAGCATAACAGAGTACCATTAATAGTGTTAGGGGTTGGTGCTTGCTCATAGGATGGGTCACAACTTGTGCAATGTAATGTTTGGAAGTTCCCTCAGTCAGTGTTCCCTCCCCCATGTCTATATTCCTGTAGATAAGAAAAATTGTAGGCAGATTAAAAGTTTAGTTGGTGGGTAGTATCTCTATTGCTCCACTGGAGATCTTGTCTGGATAAAGAAGATGGGCTCTTCAGGTTTCATATCCCCAATATAGTGAGTTACAGCAAAGGTCACCCCCATTGATTCTTTAGTGCCTCCCAGATTCCAGGGCTCTTTCTCAACCTGGAGATACTCTCCACCTCAACATCCATGTCAGTTTCAAATTTCCACACATTTTCATTTCCATGTAGCTATCTCCTCTGTCTTTCCCCACACATGAACCCCACATTCCTCTCCCCATCTTCTCTCTCTCTCTCTTACTCTCTTTATCTCTCTCTCTGTCTCTCTCTCTCTCTGTCTCTCTCTCTCTCTGTCTCTCTCTCTCTCTTCTCCCCCTCTATAAGTGTCTTAAGACTATTTTATTCTCCCTTCTAAGTGAGATTCAAACTTCCTCTCTTGGGGCTTCCTTCTTGCTTAGCATCTTTGAGTCTGTGGGATATAACATGGTACCTGTGTTTTATGGCTAATATCCACTTATAAGTGAGTATATTCCATACTTGTCCTTTTGGTACTGGGTTACCTCACTCAAAATAATTTCATCCATTTGCCTGCAAAATTCATTATGCCTTGGTTTATAATAGATGAATTGTATTCTATGTATAGATGTACCACATTTTCCTATTTTTCAATTGAGGGGCATATAGGTTATTTCCAGTTTCTGGATATTACAATAAAGCTGCTATGAACATAGTTGAGCAAGTGTCTATGTGAGATGTTGGATCATCTTTTTTTTTTTTTTTTCAACTTTTATTAGATATTTTCTTCATTTACATTTCAAGTGTTATCCAGAAAGTTCCCTATATCCTCCCCCCTCCCGGC
>LR752576.1:22500-41893 GCA_902729485.2 Mus minutoides | reverse complement strand
ACAACAGATCCTGAGGAAATTCAAAACACCATCAGATCCTTCTACAAAAGGTTATATTCAAAAAAACTGGAAAATCTGGATGAAATGGATAACTTTCTAGACAGATACCAAGTTCCAAAGTTAAACCAGGATCAGATTAATGACCTAAACAGCCCTATATCCCCTAAAGAAATAGAAGCAGTCATTAATAGTCTCCCAATCATCTTTTACATATATGTCTAGCAGTGTTATAGCAGGGTCCTGAAATAGAACTATTGCTAGTTTTGGGGGGAAATGCCAAATTATTTTCCAAAATGGTTGTATAAGTTTGCACTCCCACCAGCAATGAAGTGTTCCTATGCTCCACATCCTAGCCAGCATGTGCTATCTCTTGAGTATTTTATGTTAGCCATTCTGATGGGTGTATGATGGAATCTCAAAGAAATCAGTAGCCCTCCATTTTAATAACTATAAACAGGCTGAGAAAGAAATTAAGGAAACAACATACTTTACAATGGCCACAAGTAGTATAAAATAACTTGGTGTAAGTCTTACCTAGCAAGTAAAAGTTCTGTATGAAAAGAACTTCAAGTACCTGAATAATGAAATAGAAGAAGATATCAAAAGTTAAAAACGAGAGTTCTACATCTTGATTAAGCGGCAGCATGAAAGGACTGAGAGCCATGAAGACTGAGATTTTGAGATTTCAAAGTTCACCACCAATGCCATAGCTCTTCCAAGAAAGCTATGCCTATTCCTAAAACGCCACATACCCTAATAGTGCCACAACACATGGGCCTTTAGTTGTCATTTATTTTAACCACCATAAAATTTTTCACTATCAATGTGATCAGTTCACAATAAAAAGAGAGAGATTAACAGAATGAATGCAACAACATAATTCATACTCTGATCCATCCATGAAACACATAATCACATCAAGGATAGACACTGTCTCAGTATAAAAGGTTGGAAAACATATTCTAAACAAATGTACTTAAAAAGAAACTATTGTAGCTATTCTACTATCTAATAAAAAAAAGATTCTGTACCAAAACTAATAAAAAGAGATAAAGAAGGACACTGTACACATATCAAAAGAAAAATCCACAAAGATGACCTTCCAACTCTTTTCATCTATACCCTAAACACAAGGTCACCAATATCTTTAGAAGAAACACTGCAATAGCTTAAATCTCATATTGACCCTCACACACTGATAGTCAGAAATTTCAATACCCTACTCTCACCAACGAAAAGATCATCCAGACAAAAACTAAACAGAGCAATTGTAGACCTAATAGATATTTATAGGATAGTTCACTCAAACAAAAAAGAATATACCTTCTTCTGTGCAACTCATGGAACTTTCTCCAAAATTGTCCATGTACTCAGACACAAAGAAAGTCTGAAGAGATACAAGAAAATTAAAATAACTGCTTCCATTCTATCTGAACAACAGATAGGTTGATATCCAAATTAAAGCTCAATATTAACAACAAGCAAAACAAGTGAAAGCTTAAAACCCATGAAAACTGAATAACTATAAACTGAATGAAAACTAGGTAAATGCAAAAATAAAATAAGAAATTAAATACTCTCTATATATCAATGAAAATGAATACACAGCATACAGAAATTCATGGGAAAAAATACAAGCATTGAAAGTTCAGAACACATACATGTACATGTCCATATACATCATATACATATAAAACACACACACACACACACACACACACACACACATATATAAAAACTCATATTGCAAATTTAAAGAACACCTGGAAGTTCTATAAAAAGAAATAGTTACACCCATAGGGAGTAGATAACAGGAAATAATCAAACTAAAGAATAAAATCAAAATTGAAATGAGATAATATTACAAAAAATGAAAGAAACAAATATTTGATTCTTGGGGAAAATCAACAAGATAGAAAACACTTATTCAAATTATCTAAAAGGAAGAGAGGGGATATTCAAATTAACAAAACCAGAAAGAAAAGGGTATATAATAACAGACAGCCAGGAAATTCAGAGAATTATAAGTATATACTTTAATAACTTGTACTCTAATAAATTGAAAAATCTAAAAATGTGAACAATTTTTGGGTAGGTGTCACTTACTAAAGTTAAAGGAGGATCAGATAAACAATTTGAATATATCTTTTTTTTAACCACTAATGAAGTAAAATCAGTCATTAAAAGTCTCTCAACCAAAATATCAAATAACAATAATAATAATGATGCCAATGATAACAATATAAACAGACATCCTAATAAAACTGCCAATAATATTGATATAAAAATAGATATGTGGATTAAGGGAATTGAATTGAATATTCAGCCATAAATCCACACACCTATGGATATCTTAGTTTTAATAGAAAGGCAAAATATTTGCACAGGAAAAACAAACTTAATTGTGCTATTCCATATGGTGGTCTGATGAGCAAGTCGAAGGATGTATGTAGAAACTTAGTTATCACTCTACATAAAACTTAAGTCCATATTGCACCCAGGCCATGCAGAGCAGTTCTGTGCAGGTCAGTT
Source organism: Mus minutoides (assembly GCA_902729485.2). Lineage (NCBI taxonomy): Eukaryota > Metazoa > Chordata > Mammalia > Rodentia > Muridae > Mus > Mus minutoides. The sequence continues at coordinate 39,361 of LR752576.1, read as the reverse complement.
CCCAGACCACTAAGGGTCACCCAGACCCTGTCAGCGCAGATCAGCTCACGGACTGCAAAGGGTGAGTGAGCGAACAGCTGAACAGTGCACCTTTGCAACAGAAACAGCTTGGGGCTCTAGACATCCAGGTTCCTTCCCCGCCTAAGGAGAGTTCTCCCTCCACCTGGGGGAGGGCCTTCCCTGCCAGAACTGGTGAGAGAGCCATATTGCACCCAGGTCGCTCAGAAGCCAGTCTGTTCAGGTCAGCTCAGGGACTACAAAGGGTCCCACAGAGACCAGTCTGTGCAGGTGAGTGTGCAGACAGAAGAAGCAACACACCTTTTAGGACAGGCCCTTTATAGGGTCTTCAACTTTACCTAAGTGGCAGGACTGAACACCAAAATTCCATGCACCTTCCCTGCAAAAGGAGAGCTCGCCTGCTGAGACTACTCTGACCACTGAGATTCAGGAGAGAGCTGGGCTCCCAGGTCCGCTGACAGAGGCCAACAGAATCACAGGAGGAACAAGATCCAACCAGAGACAACTATAACAACCAACTCCAGAGATTACCAGATGGAGAAAGGCAGAAAAAAAAAAAAAAAAAAAGAATCTTAGTAACAGAAACCAAGACCACTCACCTTCTTCAGAACCCAGCACTCCCACTTCAGCCAGTCCTGGATACCCCAACACACCCGAAAAACAAGACTTGGATTTAAAATCATATATCATGGTGCTGGTAGAAGACATGAAGAAGGACATGAATGACTCACTTAAAGAAATACAGGAGAACAATGCTAAAGAGGTAAAAGTCATTAAAGAGGAAACACTAAAATCCTTTAAAGAACTACAGGAAAACACAACCAAACAGGTAATGGAATTGAACAAAACCATCCAGGACCTAAAAAGGGAAATAGAAATAACAAAGAAAACCCAAAGTCAGACAACTTTGGAGATAGAAACACTAGGAAAGAAATCAGGAACCATAGATGTGAGCATCAGCAACAGAATACAAGAGATGGAAGAGAGAATCTCAGGTGCAGAAGATTCCATACAGAACATGGGCACAACATTCAAATAAAATGCAAAATGCATAAAGATCCTAACTCAAAACTCCCAGGAAATCCAGGACACAATGAGAAGACCAAACCTACGAATAATAGGAGTAGATGAAAAAGAAGATTTTCAACGTAAAGGGCCAGCAAATATTTTCAACAAAATAATAGAAGAAAACTTCCCAAACCTAAAGAAAGAGATGCCCATGAACATGCAAGAAGTCTACAGAACACCAAATACACTAGACCAGAAAAGAAATTCCTCCCGACACATAATTATCAAAACAACAAATGTACTAAATAAAGATAGAATATTAAAAGCAGTAAGGGAACAAGGTCAAGTAACATATAAAGGCAGGCCTATCAGAATTACACCAGACTTCTCACCTGAGACTATGAAAGCCAGAAGATCCTGGACAGATGTTATTCAGACACTAAAAGAACACAAATGCCAACCCAGATTACTATATCCAGCAAAACTCTCAATTAACATAGATGGAGAAATCAAAGTATTTCATGATAAAACCAAATTCAAACAATATCTTTCCATGAATCCAGCCCTTCAAAGGATAATGAAGGGAAACCACCAAAACAAGGACGGAAACTACACCCTAGAAAAAACTAAAAAGTAATCCTTCAACAATCCTAAAAGAAGACAGCCACAAGAACAAAATCCCAACCTTAACAACAAAAATAACAGGAAGCAACAACTACTTTTCTTTAATCTCTCTTAACATCAATGGACTCAATTCCCCAATAAAAAGACATAGACTAATAGACTGGCTACACAAACAGGACCCAACATTTTGCTGCTTACAGGAAACACACCTTAGGTAAAAAAGACAGATACTACCTTAGGGTAAAAGGCTGGAAAACACTCTTCCAAGCAAATGGTCCGAAGAAAAACGCTGGAGTAGCCATTCTAATATCGGATAAAATTGACTTTCAACCCAAAGTTATAAAAAAAGACAAGGAGGGGCACTTCATACTCATCAAAGGTAAAATCAACCAAGATGAACTTTCAATTCTGAATATCTATGCTCCAAATACAAGGCCAGCCACATTCACTAAAGAAACTGTAGTAAAGTTCAAAGCACACATTAAACCCCACACAAGAATAGTGGGAGACTTCAACTCCCCACTCTCACCAATGGACAGATCCTGGAAACAGAAACTAAACAGACACATGGACACTAACAGAAGTCATGAAACAAATGGATTTAACAGATATCTACAGAACATTTTTTCCTAAAACAAAAGGATATACTTTCTTCTCAGCGCCACATGGTACCTCTTCCAAAATTGACCAAATAATTGGTCACAAAACAGGCCTCCACAGATGCAAAAATATTGAAATTATCCCATGCATCCTATCTGACCACCATGGACTAAGGCTGATCTTCAATAACAACATAAATAATAGAAAGCAAACATTCTCATGGAAACTAAACAACGCTCTACTCAATGATTCCTTAGTCAAGGATGGAATAAAGAAAGAAATTAAAGACTTTCTAGAGTTTATTGAAAATGAAGCCACAACATACCCAAACTTATGGGACACAATGAAGGCAGTCCTAAGAGGAAAACTCATTGCCCTGAGTGCCTCCAAAAAGAAACTAGAGAGAGCATACAGTAGTAACTTGACAGCACACCTAGAAGCTCTAGAACAAAAGGAAGCAAACTCACCCAAGAGGAGTAGAAGGCAGGAAATATTCAAACTCAGGGCAGAAATCAATCAAGTAGAAACAAAAAGAACTAACTATTCAAAGAATTAACCAAACCAGGAGCTGGTTCTTTGAGAAAATAAACAAGATAGATAAACCCTTAGCCAGACTCACTAGAGGGCAGAGGGACAGTATCTTAATTAACAAAATCAGAAATGAAAAAGGAGACATAACTACAGAACCTGAGAAAATTCAAAACATCATCAGATCCTACTACAAAAGGCTATACTCAACAAAGCTAGAAAACCTGGAGGAAATGGACAATTTCCTAGATAGATGCCAGGTACCAAAGTTAAGCCAGGAACAGATTAAGGATCTAAACAGGCCCATTTCCCCTAAAGAAATAGAAGCAGTCATCAATAGTCTCCCAACCAAAAAAAGCTCAAGACCAGATGGTTTTAGTGCAGAGTTCTAGCAGACCTTCAAAGAAGACCTAATTCTACCTCTCCTCAAACTATTCCACGAAATAGAGACAGAAGGTACTCTACCCAATTCATTCTATGAAGCCACGATTACTCTGATACCTAAACCACACAAAGATCCAACGAAGAAAGAGAACTTCAGAGCAATTTCCCTCATGAATATCGAACAAGGGGCCCACGATGGAGAAGCTAGAGATAGAACCCCAGGAGATGAAGGGGTCTGCAACCCTAGAAGAGGATCAACAATATGAACTAACCAGAATCCCCAGAACTCGTGTCTCTAGCTCTATATGTAGCAGAAGATGGCCTAGTCGGTCATCATTGGGAAGAGAGGCGGCTTGGTACTGCAATCTTTATATGCCCCAATACAGGGGAACTCCAAGGCCAAGAAGTGGGAGTGGGTGGACAGGGGAGCAGTGAGGGGGGAGGGGGGAGGGGACTTTCTGAATAGCATTTGAAATGTAAATTAAGAAAATATCTAATAAAAAAATGGAAGAAAAAAAAATACTCAATACAATCCTCGCAAACCGCATCCAAGAACACATCAAAATGATCATCCATCATGACCAAGTAGGCTTCATCCCAGGAATGCAGGGATGGTAAAATATATGGAAATCCATCAATGTAATTTGCTATATAAACAAACTCAAGGACAAAAACCACATGTTCATCTCTTTAGATGCTGAGAAGGCATTTGACAAAATCCAACACCCTTTCATGATAAAAGACTTGGAAAGAACAGGAATTCAAGGCCCATACCTGAGTATAATAAAAGCAATCTACAGCAAAACAGTAGCCAACATCAAACTGAATGGAGAGAAGCTGGAAGCAATCCCATTAAAATCAGGGACTAGACAAGGCTGCCCACTGTCTCCCTACCTATTCAATATAGTACTTGAAGTCCTAGCCAGAGCAATTCGACAACAAAAGGAGATCAAGGGGATACAAATTGGAAAGGAGGAAGTTAAGTTATCACTGCTTGCAGATGATATGATAGTATATATTAGGGACCCCAAAAATTCCACAAAAGAAATCCTAAACCTGATAAACAGCTTCAGTGCAGTAGCTGGATATAAAATTAACTCAAAGAAATCAATGGCCTTTCTTTACACAAAGGATAAGAGGGCTGAGAAAGAAATTAGGAAAACAACACCCTTCACAATAGTCACAAATACTACAAAATACCTTGGTGTGACTCTAACTAAGGAAGTGAAAGATCTGTATGACAAGAACTTCAAGTCTCAGAAGAAAGAAATTGAAGAAGATCTCAGAAGATGGAAAGATCTCCCATGCTCATGGATTGGCAGGATTAATATAATCAAAATGGCCATCCTGCTGAAAGCAATCTACAGATTCAACGCAATCCCCATAAAAACCCCAACTCAATTCTTCACTGAGATAGAAAGGGAAGTTTGCAAATTCATCTGGAATAATAAAAAACCTAGGATAGCAAAAACCATTCTCAACAATAAAAGAACCTCGGGGGGAAATCACCATGCCTGACGTCAAGCTGTACTACAGAGCAATTGTAATAAAAACTGCATGGTACTGGTACAGCAGCAGACAGATAGATCAATGGAATAGAATTGAAGACCCAGAAATGAATCCACACACCTATGGTCACTTGATCTTTGACAAGGGAGCTAAAACCATCCAGTGGAAAAAGGACAGCATTTTCAACAAATGGTGCTGGCACAACTGGCGGTTATCATGTAGAAGAATGCGAATTGACCCATTCTTATCCCCTGTACAAATCTTAAGTCTAAGTGGATCAAAGACCTCCACATAAAACCAGAGACACTGAAATTTATAGAGGAGAAAGTGGGGAAAACCCTCGAAGATATGGGCATAGGAGAAAGATTCCTAAACAGAACAGCAATGGCCTGTGTGGTCAGATCAAGAATTGACAAATGGGACCTTATGAAATTACAAATCTTCTGTAAGGCAAAAGACACAGTCAGCAAGACAAAAAGGACACCAACGGATGGGGAAAGGATTTTTACCAATCCTAAATCTGAGAGGGGACTAATATCCAACATCTACAAAGAGCTAAAGAAGCTAGACTCCAGAAAAATGAATAACCCCATTAAAAAATGGGGTACAGAGCTAAACAAAGAATTCTCAATTGAAGAAATCCGAATTGCTCAGAAACATCTGAAAAAATGTTCAACATCCTTAATCACCAGGGAAATGAAAATCAAAACAACACTGAGATTCCACCTCACACCAGTCAGAATGGCTAAGATCAAAAATTTAGGTGACAGCAGATGCTGGCGAGGATGTGGAGAAAGAGGAACACTCCTCCATTGCTGTTGGGATTGCAAGCTTGTACAACCACTCTGGAAGTCAGTCTGGCATTATCTCAGAAAATTGGACATAGTACTACCAGAGGATCCAGCAATACCTCTCCTGGGCATATACCCAGAAGATGTTCCAACTGGTAAAAAGGACACATGCTCCACTATGCTCATAGCAGCCTTATTTATAATAGCCAGAAGCTGGAAAGAACCCAGATGTCCCTCAACAGAGGAATGGATACAGAAAATATGGTACATTTACACAATGGAGTACTATTCTGCTATTTAAAAAATGAATTTATGAAATTCTTGGGCAAATGGATGATTCTGGAGGACATAATCCTTAGTGAGGTAACCCAATCACAAAAGATTTGGATATGCGCTCACTGATAAATTGATATTAGCCCAGATACTTAGAACACCCAAGATACAATCTGCAAAACACATGAAAATCAAGAAGGAAGACCAATGTGTGGATACTTCATTCCTCCTTTGAATAGGAAACAAAATACCCATGAAAGGAGTTAGAGAGACAAAGTTTAGAGCTAAGATGAAAGGATGGACCATACAGAGACTAACCCACTGGGGATCCATCCCATAATCAGTCACTAAACTCAGTCACTATTGCATAGGACAGGAAGTGTTTACTGAAGGGACCCTGATATAGCTGACTCCCACAGAAGTGGATGCTCACAGTCATCCATAAGAGGGAGCACGGGGCCCACATTGGAGAAGCTAGAGATAGAACACCAGGAGCTGAAGGGATCTGCAACCCTAGAAGAGGAACAACAATATGAACTAAACAGAACCCCAGAACCCGTGTCTCTAGCATCATATGTAACAGAAGATGGCCTAGTCAGCCATCATTGGGAGGAGAGGCCCCTTGGTACTGCAATTTTTATATGCCCCAATACAGGGGAATGCCAGGGCCAAGAAGTGGGAGTGAGTGGGCAGGGGAGCAGGGAGGGGGGGACTTTTGGAATAGCATTTGAAATGTAAATTAAGAAAATATCTAATAAAAAAAGTTAACAAAAAAAAAAAGAAAGAAAGAAAGGGAGCATTGAAAAAAAACAAAAACAAAAACAAAACAAAAATCAAAACTCTTCTGACCCACAATAAATACTGGGCAGGCTACATTCCTCTCACTGCCTGGCAAACTGGAGTGTGGAGGAGGGTGAGTGGTGTTAAAGCGCTCCCAGGGCTCATTATCCTCTACCATGCCCAGGAATAGCTTTGTCAGAGAAGAGGGGAAGAGCATTTGTCAATCTCTCACCAACCCAACTCCAGCCAACATTCATCAATCCCAGGTGAACAGCCAAAGATAAATAGCAGTCTGGAATCTGCTTTAAAATTTCTGGAACTATTTTCAGTGATTGCTTTTGGGGTACTAAAAAAAAAAGTAACAATAAAAATAAAAAATAAAATAAAATAAAAACTTAAGTTCAAATTAAACAACAACCTCACATAAAATTAGATATATTCAACCTGATAGAACAGAATTTAGGGATAGCATTGAACTCTTTGGCATAAGAGATTTCCTAAAGAGAAAATATATAGTTCAGGCACTAGGATGAATTATTAAAAGTGACCTCATGAGCCCATGCTGACCTGGAGCTCATGATCCTCCTGCCTTCACTTTCTTCAGCCAATTTTACCTGCGGGGATGCTCTGCCAAAGTCTGAAAAATACAGAGGTGGATGCTCACAGCCAACCATTGGACTGAGCATGAGAACCCCAGTGGAGGAGTTAGAAAGGACTGAAGGAGCTGAAGGGGTTTGCAACCCCATAGGAAGAACAACAATATCAATCAACTAGTACCCCCAGAACTCCCAAGAACTTAACCACCAATCAAAGTGTACACATGGAGGGACCCATGGCTCCAGCTGCATATATGGCAGAGGGTGAACTTTTCAGACATGAATAGGAGGAGAAGCCCTTGGGCATGGGAAGGCACGATGGCTCAATGTAGTCTGCCAACAAATCTATACTCACCTACAATGACATTCTTGAGTGAAGTGAAACCACTGATTGGTTATAACCATGATTGAGAAAATATATTGATGATAGTGAATAAAAAATACTTTTTTGTCTAAGATTTAATGTGGATCTAATTAAGATTTTGTAGATTTTTAAAATCTAATTAACTGTGCATGTATACTTGGAATAAAATTCTAGAAATTATACATGTAATACTCATGATAAAACTATAAATAATTAGAAAACATGAAATTACTTTAATTAAGGTGAATTTAAAGGATACAAAACTTAAGTACAACACAAGGATTACAGAAACATGAATTTAACTGACAACTGAAGAAAACAGAAATAAGGAAAACCTCATGGTTTAAATGGCGCTCTACTAAAATAACTTCCATTTAAAATGGTAAGAAATACTGATTCTGATTTGACCACCCCAAATCACAGGAAGCATATCTTTGACCTTAATGAAAACTGACAGTATATGTTAGCAGAGACAGAAGTAGAGAGGGAGGGATGGAGAAAGGGAGAGAGAGAGAGAGAGAGAGAGAGAGAGAGAGAGAGAGAGAGAGAGAGAGAGATCTCATTCTGGACATAGGCTTTTCTACCATGCCATTAAAAGAACACAAGTATTTGAAATTAAATCCATAAATCCAACAAGGAAGAACTTGTTGATAAAAATGTATAACTCGTTCTTATTCAAGTACAGACACTATAGATAGAATTGCATTTGTGCCAGCACAATGACAACACATAGAAATTTTAGAGATTTATGACTGAAGTCCATATAACATTCTTGGTTTTCCTCAGAATATACCATTGGAAACAGTAATAAATGCAGAGTTTATCAACTATGGTGTAAACATTTATAATGAAAGATATAGTAATTTATGAATAGTTCTATTTAATAATCAAGCTCATGTCTCAGAAGAAACAATACATGAAAAATAAAATAATTCAAAAGGGTATGAACAAACATCTAAGAGAGATTGAAGGCACCGTTTGATTAATTACAATTCTAGCTATTCTAGTTTTTAACATTTAAATATTTGATTAATTTAGGATTATGAAATTTATAAGCAAACAACATTTTGAAATCAGTTTGTTGATACCTTAGCAACACTTTTCATGTCTGGATAGTATGTACAAATTATTCTGTTTGAGTAGGGAACAACCGAGGCTCTCAACTACCCACCTCAGATGATAAGGATCATGAAGTTTTCTTAAACTCCCTTTTCCCAGTACTTCATAATGTATGAAAGGGCATCCACATATTCCAAGGAATCCATACCTTATTACAAAGAGAAACTCTTGTCTCCTCTTTTTCTTACATTTCAGTAATAATATAACAAATGTTCCCATAGATTTAAAAATAAGTCTTGAATCTGATATTTCTCCACATCTAACATAAAACTGATGTAGTGAATCCCAGAACAGCTTTCATGAAAATGTTAACAATATCCTACTTCCCATTCCTGCTTATATGAGCCAATAGTTACATGGTAACTAGAAAAGTATATTTAATTTGCAATGGCATAAAATATTTCACATTCTCACAATAGCTTCCTTAGTCCTCCAGATTACTGGGAATAAATACTAAAGACCTCACAATAGCACACTATTTCTGAGGCTTCTGGATTCTCATCTCATGATACACACCACCATGATGTTGTGCTCTGTGAGATTGAGGGCTCTATGGCTGCTCCTTAGAAAGAATTTGCTGATATCAGTGTTGTCATTCAAAATTCTAGAAAAACTCTCTTCCCAGCACTCTCCTGATTCTTTGCTTGCTTTGAATCACATATCTATTCAAATCAGATGTGTTAAACTATATCTTTCCTTGTTGCTTCACATAAAAGTGTGTCTTTAGCACACTCTGAATTTTTTTGTAAGTAAAAATTTAATGATAGATTTAGCCTCTATATTTTGATAATATCCATAATTTTAAGAAAGGGAAGCAATTCAAGAGCAAGGAGACAAAAGTTGAAAGTAGTGAGTAACAGTGTGATATCCAGTATTTTTAAAGAATGTAAGCAAAAGAAACTCAAATAATTGAAACCAACAAGTATTTTCCTGAAATTAATTCATTCTGTTTATGTGGACAACCATGTAACATCAGAAAATGTCCATGTAATTAGTAACAATATATAATACACATATAAAACTTTCAAAATGAAGGCTGATAATGATAAAAGGTAAAGTCAATTGCATGCATTATTAATATTAAGCAATTTGTGCTTATTTAATCTTTTGCTAAGATTCTTAACTTTCTTAATAAATGTATAATTCATTTCCCATAATATTAGTCTCTAATAAGAAAAAATGTATTTCACTATATAAATAAAACCACAATTTCCATAAAAATTAAATTTATAATATTGAATAATAATTCACAGTTGTTCTTCATATTATCAGTTATTAACAAAGATTATGGTAGACTGATGCCTTCTGGTGAACTTGAACATAAGTAAAGACTAATTTGATGAAAATTAATAGCAAATATTAAAGCAGAAAGAGTTTAAGAACTATTTAAAATATGTGAAATTGAATTTTATAACATTGCAAATTATGTGTGCAAAAAATTTATTTAAGAAAAATTGTTAGTGAACATAATTAAGCACATAAGTTGACTAAATTTTAAATTTCTATTTTCTTAATTAATATACTTTTTATTTTCCAATTATTTGTATGACTTAACTTCATTGTAGTAAAATTTTATATTGTTAGACAAAAGTTCTAATAAACTTTATATTTGTTCAATATTAGAATGGTGATTTTAATCATATTCTCATGAAGATCTTGTGGTAAAGGCTGGCTGATGCCCATTATTCTGTTACCTAGATAATGATTCATACACACATGAGATTTAGCTCTGTCTGAGCTATGTATTATGCTTCAGTTTTGAAAAACAGAACAGTATTCCTCATCTAAAACAAATGAACAGAATATATAAAAACAAAATAAGAACAAATCTTGCTGGAAAAAGGTATCTGATTTTATTGTTTATGTGTTTCTTAATATATTACAAACATTTTTGGAATCTATGTAGATACATAGTTTATTACAAATTATTGAAATTTATACCATAAAACAACTCTATTTTTACAAGTTACACTTCATATAATAAATGTAAGGTGATTATATTGACCAAAATTATTAAATAAAATTGATATGTCATTGGAGCTGAGAGGAATGCAAACAAGCAAAAAAAAAAAAAACCAGAATAATTTATGTCTGTTAATCTGTACCAAGTTGATAAATGATAAAATGACAGATTGTAATATTTTATTTCATTGGGTGTTGGGATATAGGTCAGTGGAAGAACCTTGCTTAGCACACAAAAATTTCTTAATTCAACCCTATTGCTGAAAACCTAAATCCAAACCAAAATCAAAACCAAACTTATAGAGCCAATAATAAATTATAAATACAGGACATTAACAATGACATTATTATTTTCTTGTATAAAACTTAATCTATCATTCTCTTAGAGAAAAACTCTGTTACTTAATCTCAGCCTATAAATGTTCAAATGAATTTTACATATGATTAAGAAATGTGAGAATAATTTCTGGTACAAAATGTATACACTGCAAGATATTTCTCAGGAAAGGAAAGGAAATAAAAATTTTTTAAATATTTGAGTAAATTTTTATGTGAATCTAGAATGTATCCTTTACCTTGTGTGTATACAGCCTACTGTATTTTAATTAAAAAATATTTTAAACATGGAATTACCAGTGTGGACATAATTCTGCTAAATTCATGACAAATTATTAACAAAGTAAATGCCTTTGTACATACATGATGTATGCATGAGTTGGTTGTCTGGTTACTAGTCAACTTTTGCTAAAACTCTGAAATAGAAAATCACTCATGCTCTATTCGAAGTATATATTGGAAAGATATAAATGAAATGCAGTTCCTGCCATTCCAAAACATCACAACTACAGCAACTCACATATTTCTATTCATTGTTTTTTTTAATAATGTTTAAGCATTCTCTGATGCTTATGAAATTTCACTGTCACAGTATTCAAGTTTCTAGTACTATATTTTTTGAAAGCCATGGGTTAGTATTGTATCCAATGAACTAGAAGCTAGTTCAATTTTGAACAGTTTTCATATGCTAACTTTAGGCAGCCTTTTCAGCTCCACTATCTGTTAAGAACTTCTGTAACAGCCAGTGAGCCATAGGTACACTATCTTGGTTTTACAGTTCTGTATACTTTCTTTCCTAATGAAATGTCATATATTTACTAATTCTGTCTTACTAAATACTATTTACTGTGCCAAAGTGATGTCATATTTAATGCCCTATGTGAACTACATTGAATCACACTAACATGATGTAATTTCTCTTTCAGCTTCACTTCATGTATTTTAATGTAGCTATTGCTGTATGACCTACACATAAAATTCTTCTGGACAGGAGGTTAATTCTTCCTCTCCTTAAGAATAAATATCTGGTGGAATAGCAACAGAAGAAATTATGAAACTATTTCTGATTATGGGATTTCAACTAAAAATTTAGTCTGCTTTAAAACTCTTCCAACCACTCCTATATTTTAGAAATTTTCATACACTTTCTGAAAAAGATTTGTCACATAATAGCTAAATACTCCCCTCATATTATTTTAAGCTATCAGATCTTTATGGAATGTTAATTTAAAACTATAGATGAAATGGAACAGAAATGTGTTAAACTAAGCAGTGTAAAAATATTCCTTTAGTAAAACATTAGGGGGAGATTACATTACTAAAGTAATTTTTATACAGTCTTGGTCATTCTTTGCATACCAGAGCTTCCATTATGAGTCTCGGCTGCTGTAGGACTGGATATTTACCCTGTTAAATTTTAATTTTGCTTTGACCTTATATTAAAAGCTATTCCATAAGTTCCTCCTTTGGAGCAGTTATATCTTGTGTCTACTTTTACTTATTTTTTTTCAATGGAACATAGTTAAGCATTTTGATAAATCTTCCAAGGACCATTGAGTCTTAAATATTGTTAGTATTTCTGCTGGTAGTAGAGATGTGTAGTCTTTACCTAATGACATACTTTCTCCATTAAGTACATGGATACCTCATTTGGTCCCATAAATTTCCAAATAATATAACTAACTAAAGATCTAGTTCTCAACACAGAGGCCTATGGAAATACACTCTTGTTTTCAGATTGTAGCATTCTTTCCTGAGGCCCTATAGATTTATAATTATTGCATGATATAAAATGGTATAACTTGAAAAGTCCTCACCATCTTTAAGAGTCTCAAAACTATAGCAAAATCCAATCTCTAAAACAATGAATTCATGAAATTCCTAGGCAAATAGATGGATCTGGAGGGCATCATCCTAAGTGAGATAACCCAATCACAAAAGAACTCACATAACATGTACTCACTGATAAGTGGATATTAGCCCAGAAAACTAGATTACCCAAGACACAATTCGCTAAACACATGAAACTCAAGAAGAATGAAGATCAAAGTGTGAACACTTCGTCCCTTCTTTTTTTTTTTTTCTTCCCATTTTTATTAGATATTTTCTTCATTTACATTTCAGATGTTATCCCAAAAGTCCCCTATACCCTCCGCCATCCCCCGCCCTGCACCCCTACCCACCCACTCCTACATCTTGGCCCTGGCGTTCCCCTGTACTGGGGCATATAAAGTATGCATGACCAAGGGGCCTCTCTTCCCAATGATGGCCAATTAGGCCATCTTCTTCTATGTATGCAGCTGGAGACATGAGCTCTGGGGGTACTAGTTAGTTCCTGTTATTCTTCCACATATAGGATTGAAGACCCCTTCAGCTCCTTGGGTACTTTCTCTAGCTCCTTCCTTGTAAGTCCTGAGTTCTATCTAATACCTGATTGTGAGCGTCCACTTCCATGTTTGCCAGGCATTGGTACAGCCTTCCACAGCTATATCAAGGCATTTCAGCATTATCTTGCTGGCATATGCAATCGTGTCTATGTTTGGTGGCTGATTATGGGATGGATCCCTGGCTGCTGCAGTCACTGGTTGGTCCATCCTTTGGTTCAGCTCCACACTTGATCTCTGTAATTCCTTCAATGTGTGTTTTTTTCTTAATTCTAGAAAGGGGCGAAGTGACCACATTTTGATCTTCATTCTTCTTGAGTTTCGTGTGTTTAGTAATTGTATCTTGGGTATTCTAGGTTTCTAGGCTAATATCCACTTATCAGTGAGTACATGTTATGTGAATTCTTTTGTGATTGGGTTACCTCACTCAGGATGATACCCTCCACCTCTTCGTCCCTTCTTAGAATTAGGAACAAAGCACACATTGAAGGAGTTACAGAGATCAAGTGTGGAGCTGAAACAAAAGGATGGACCAGTGACTGCTGCAGCCGGGGATCCATCCCATAATCAGCCACCTAATGCAGACACTATTGTATGTGCCATCAAGATATTGCTGAAAGGGCCCTGATATAGCTGTCTCGTGGGAGGCTATACCTGTGCCTGGCAAACACAGAAGTGGATGCTCACAGTCAGCTATTAGTTGGAACACTGGGTTCCCAAGGGAATAGCTAGAGAAAGTACCCATGGAGCTGAAGGTGTTTCCAACCCTATAGGTGGAAGAACAATATGAACTAACTAGTACCCCCAGAGCTCCATACATAGCAGAAGATGGCCTAGTTGGCCATCATTGGGAAAAGAGGCCCCTTGGTCATGCAAACTTTATATTGCCAGTACAGGGGAATGCCAAGGCCAAGATGTGGGATTGGGTGCGTAGGGGAGCAGGGCGGGAGATGGGGGGAGGGTTTAGGTGACTTTTGGGATAATATTTGAAATGTAAATGAAGAAAATATCTAATAAAAATTGAAAAACAATCATGCCAAGAAGGTTGGAGGGTAGAGCAGTTTGAGACCCAGAGACTCAGTGGGCTCACAGCTCAGGCGTAGGTGACCCCACTCCTTACCATATTCCTGGCCTGGAACAAGTTCCATATTCCCCACATAAATAAAGTGCCCTGTGGTCAGGTAGGCCCAGAACAAAGTTTTCCATGCTAATGAGTTACCTAGAGGCCCTGAAGGATTAGCCAGTAAGGTCCCTTTCCCATACATTCCTCCCTGCAAATGTATTTAGTCTTGGGACCACCCTGAGAAGACAGTATGTATTCATTTTCCACCATGAACATCTAATAAACTATAGATAAACATGGGATATCCCAACAATGTCTGCCATGAGGAACATGGGAAAGGCCTTTGGCTACATAACTTAAATCTCCCATAGTTGGTATCTCTTTGCCCAGACAACAGCCACCAAGCTAAGGACAATTACCACTGAGGTAAGCCAGAGTTCCCCCTTCCTGCCACCGCCACTCTGGCCCAAGACTTGATGCTGTTCCTCAGCCTGCAGTGCTTGATTCCACTACCAAACCCTCATGCCTCAGCAATGCCTAGATGTCCAGCGGTTTGGAAATCTCTGGTCCAGGCCTGTAGATTCCTGATCCTTCATTCCCGACTCTTCTGTGTGGCACCCCAGGGATAGCTAGGTGTGCAAAGGTCTGAGAACCCTGCCTACAACATTTTCAGATCTCCGAATGTGTTTTCCCACTCCTAAGTGGTATCTCAATGCTTCCATACAGCCCAGCATCTGCCCAGTGATCACGCTGGGGAAATGCAGTCTAATTCACCTCCCCAAGCAGACATGCCCATCAATGGGGCAGATGCAGAACCACTCTCTCTCTTTAGACTCTAGGTAGCCTGTAAAGTTGATATCTCATTAATCAAACAAAAAATTATGTACTTCTAACATACAGGGACAACATATACATTTTCTCATAAGAGAAATAGTGTCAAAGTAAGGAAATATTTGGTCAAAATAAGATTTCTATCCTTCAGGAAAAAAAGGATAGAACCGTTCTATCCTGAAGTTTCTTTAGGTCCTTGTCAGTTATCAGTTTCAAAGGTCGTAGATGGCTACACTCTTCCAGATTAATTGGTGTAACATTCATTTCCTGCACTAATTACACTCCCTCTGTGCCTTTCTCAATGAGATATGCATTGTAAATGTTGTATCTTCAACTGTGTGGTCCTCTCTATAACCCTGGCTTCACTTTCACAGTTTCATACAATGGCATCAAAAAACACCTATCCCAGGGACTCCCACATTTCAAAACACAAGTTGTCTTCCCAAAGTAGCTCTTTAAAATTGCAGAGACAGAATCCATGAACTTCTCAGTCATTCGACTTTAGTCTCCAAAATCATCAAGTATATAAATCTGTCGATTGTCAAAGTCAGCTCTGAAGGAAGCCTGACCTGCACAGACTGCAATGCTCATACTTTCTATGTCCTGAATACACCGATTCTATAAGATTCTATAAGATTCTTTACACATTTTCATTCTGGAGAAAGAAAACTCCCTAAAACCTTTTAGATTCTATTTTCAAAAATTAAAGCCTCAGTTTGTTTGGATACTATTCTCATGGCACCTGTCTTATTGTATGAGTTCATACCTAGTGGTCTGCTTTAATGGCACTAATTATTTTCTACAATTAAAGAAACCCCCCCTTTCCAATGGAATGATTATAATCTTAGTTATCTTGTTATCCATTTCTCTTCAAACTGTCCATTTATATTACTACAGTCTGAGTCATTTTTATCTCTTTTGCATGGTTGAGTAGCATATATGTATTCAGTAAAGACCAGTCCATGAAATCAGTCATATTTCCTCCTAAAACAAACAAACAAACAAACAAACAAACAAACAAACAAAACCTTTTAATCTCAGCCTCATGAAGATTCTTAGGGCATAGGTAGAATGTAGTCAGGTTTTTCTAGCCAAATATTAGAGAAACAGGCCCTAACAAAACTTTTGAGTGAAATTGTTATAAAATTTTTTTAGGGTCTTCATACACTCTCTGCTTCACTATGAAATTTCATGAACCAAACCTTTTTATAACAATTTATCTTTGCATTACTGATGTCTAAGTTCACATACAAATGTTATTTTAGCCTCCATCCAAAACATACAATGGGTTTTCTTGACTTCAAAAGTTTAGTCTTCCACAAAATAGTACACAGGCATAAAACTGCCTGGCCAGGTTTATCATAGCAATGTCAGGGCATCTTTGTTTGCTGCAGAGGACTCAGCAAGCAGAGATGACAGGTGGGTGGAGGGATATTCTTATTTCAATACGATATTTTTCTATTAGCTACACTTTTTATGTTGTGATAAACTATCATGACCCACCGGGCGTGGTGGTACACGCCTTTAATCCCAGCACTTACGAGGCAGAGACAGGTGGATTTCTTAGTTTGAGGCCAGCCTGATCTACAGAGTGAGTTCCAGGACAGCCAGGGCTATACAGAGAAACCCTGTATTGAAAAGCTAAATCTATATCTATATCTATATTTATATCTAGATCTAGATAGATGGAC
>LR752576.1:0-20000 GCA_902729485.2 Mus minutoides | reverse complement strand
GCTGAAGCTGCCTTCCACCAACAAGTGAAATGACCTCCTCAGATACTTCAAGTAAGAGTTCAGTCAGGGACACCTTGTGCTTTACCCATTTAAGACCAAATTCTGCTGCATGTTACCTCAAATTTAAAACCTCATAAACTAACTGGCAATCAGTTTGCAGAGGCAGTCCATCTGTATTCATTTCCTATAACATACTCCAAAATTAATATAATATGCCTCATTTATTGTATCTATAATTCTTTTTGAAGTTTATCTAATTATAAGAAACCATGTAAAGTAAATATGAAAATGTAAAAAGTTTCAGAAATCCTCACCTTTCCCAGAACATGGAAATCACTGAATTACTTATATAATCTATTTATTCATTTGCTGTTCTTGTTTAAAGTACATGCAATTAAAAATTTAAAAGACACATCACCATATTTGGTGCATAATTTACTAATATACTAAAATAACACAATTAGGAGTATAATAAATTAATTGTATTATTATATGTCTATTCCTTCAAATTCTATGCTACTACTTATTTGTGCAGTAAAATAAATATAATGTTTCCTTGTAATTCTTTTATGATTCATTTGCACAAAGATAATGTTTTATACATCCAACTTAATCCTATTACTCATGTTAACTACTTTTTAAAAATACTTTATGGTTACATGCAAGGGTAGTACCTACAAGTGAACATCCAAATGCACGGACATGAAACATCAGTAGTGATATTGCTACTATGTTTATTTTTCTACTGTGTAAATGTCATATGAACAGTCATGGAAAATATTACTAAAATTTTACCTAAAATATCTGAACATCATTTGGCTCAGACAGGACCATTAACTCCTTGTTTGCTATGGATTCAATGGACTAGGTTTGGCAAATAATTACAACATATTGGAGTAGTTTTTTTTTTTTTTTCTTCTGCATCTCTAGTGCTCATATTTTTCTACTCACTGAAACATGATATTCATAACTTAATTATAAATATAAACTCTGACTTTATTTGATCATTTATTTATACAACTATTCAAAATGATATATGCTTAGGAGATTTCAAGCTTTAGGTGTGAAATTGGAGGCATATTGTTAGACAAAATGCCATCTGTACCTAATTGGGCCTTAGTGGACCATGATGAGTGTAGTTCATCCTTTATAGGCGATTAACCTCAGTAATTCTAAGTGGTTTTGACATCTTCTTATTAGTCATTATTATGTGATTAACTGAGCTCTGTGAGGAGTAATGAACATGCCTCTGATATTTAGGGTTAACTCAATCGGATGTTCTAATTAGGGACACAGGTGTTATTTCACATTTTTATAACCCAGACAACCATATGTTTCCCAAAAGGCTTTGGTCACTACTCTTAAAATTACTTACATGGAATATTTGCAACCTACAGTAAAGCTGAGCACATTTGAATTTCTGTCATTAAAGAAAGTTTGCATTGTTGGCACACAAATTGGCCTTGACAGCTCAAATTTCAAAACTCAATGTTCTTGATTTATTTATGAAATGAATATGATTAAATTGAGCTGTTTTATGTTTGACTTAGTTATTGTTTTGATATTTATAAATATTTCCCAAAGTCACTTTTTTTCTCTCTCTACATCCGAATTTGTGTAATTTGATAAGATTCTACATGCTGGCTGATTTAAGTTCACATACCTCTTACACAATTTTTCTAAGAGCTTATATTACAAGTGGGCATCACCATTCTTAAAATAAAATTGGTATTAGGATCATAAATTGATATTCAAGGACAATGTTCTCAATATTATTTTATTCTCAGCATAATTTTATTTATATTTTTGAAATAATGACATTTACTTACACTTTTGTCAGGGTGAGATATTCTATAAATTTCTAAATAGAATACATTTCTTCAGGAGCATTTGGAATAAAATTTAGTGCTTAAAAGGAGATTATTTTTGTTCTATGGAGACTTAGGTCTCCCTTGACACATAATCTTACCTTTAGATGTTTAGTTACTCATGATAACTCAACCTGTTTGGAAATTTAAAAAATATTCAAAATAGTGTACGGATTTCATTATGGTACATTGCTATGATTGTTTTATCATTAGTTACTCTCAATCTTTTACCATACGTAATTTTCGAAATAAGCATTTTTATAGATGTAGTGAAGGTTTGTGTGTGTGTATCTGTGTGTGTGCACACATGTGAGCACGTGTGTGTATGTGTGAGTGTGTGTGTGTGTGTGTGTGTGTGTGTGTGTGTGTGTGTGTGTGTAATGAATAGCACACTTAGAGTTCTGAAATCATCATGTTTTGGGACATTGACTAGAGTTTTATGAAGTTTTTGCCAGAGACAGTGATAAGATTGGAGCTGATAATTGTATTTTCTCTTGTCATCTCAGCAATAAATATTGAAAATGGAATACTGTGAAACTGTTATATCATATATATATCTTCTTATATACACTTGGTTTAATTTTCTATCTTGCTTGGAAAAATCACATAAAGTGCAGACTATAATTATGAAGTGAGTAATAATCTTCATATATATTAGTATATTAATATGTATCACCTACTTAAGGTATATTTACTTGTATAATGATATTTACAGAACTATTAACCAGTGAGCTGAGCTATTTCTTGTAGGCTTATAAGCTTTATAAAGCAAAAAATTCTATTAAAGTATTTACTATGTGTATAAAATATTGTTTGATAAAATATTTTCCACTAATTTCTTTATTCACTTTATATCCTGAACACAGCCACACTTTCACCCAGTCCTCCTCTCACATGGCCACTCTTTCCAAGCTCCACTTTACCTCTGAGCAGGGTGAGGTCACCCCAAGTTCCAACCCACTCTGGCACCTCAAGTCCCTACAGGACTATCCTCTCCCATTGAGACCAGAAAAGGTAGACAAGTTAAACAACAGAATCTGAAAACAGGCACCAGAGTCAGGGTATGTCCCTGCTCCAGTTGTTGGGGTCCAACATAAAGACTAAACTGAACATAAAAACAATAGAAATATATTTTTCAAATATTATTACAATTATAAAAAATAACCATAAATGTAATTTTAAAATAGTTTCCCAATCTGTAGGTTAATGTTTTGTCTTATTGGCAGCTTCCATTGCCTTACAGAAGCTTTTCAGTTTTGTGGGGTCCCGTCTATCAATTGTTGGTCTTAAATCCTGAACCAATGGAGTTCTGTTTCAGAAATTTACTCCTGTACCAAATGCATTTGAGGCTATTTCCCATATTTTCTTCTATTAAATTAAGTGTATCTGGTTTTATGTGGAGTTTGATCCACCAAGACTTGAGTTTTATACAAGGTGATAAATATGGATTGATTTGCATTCTTCTACATGCAAACTTCCAGTGAAACCAGCACTATTTGTTGAAGATGCTTTCTTTTTTCCACTGTATGGTTTTGACTTCTTTGTCAAAGATCAAGTGTCCCTAGGTGTGTGGGTTTATTTCTGGGTCTTCAATTTTATTCCATTGAATGACCTGTCTCCCTCTGTACCAATACCATGTGGTTTTTAATCACTATTGCTCTGCAGTACAGCTTTAGGTCAGGGAGAGTAAATCCCCCAGAAGTTCTTTTATTGTTGAGAATTGTTTTTGCTATTCTGAATTTCCGGTTTTTTCAGATGAAGTTGAAAAGTTGAGAATTGTTCTTCCATATCTGGGAAGAGTTGGAATTTTGATGAGAATTACATTGAATCTGTAGAATGTTCCTGATAATATAGCCATTTTTACTATGTTAATCCTACTGATCCATGAGCATGGGAAAAATTTCCATCTTTGAGGTCTCCTTCAATTTTATTTTTCAGGGACTTGAAGTTCTTGTTATGCAGGCCTTTCACTTGCTTGGTTAGATAACAACATGATTAATATTATTTGTGACTATTATGAAAGGTGCTGTTTCCCTAATTTCTTTCTCAGCCTGATTATCCTTTGTTAGAACAAGCCTACTGATTTGTTTGTGTTAATTTTACATAGAGCCACTTTGCTGAAGTTGTTTATCAGATGTAGGAGTTTTCTAGTAGAATTTTTAGGGTCACTTCTTTATACTATCATATCATCTGCAAGTAATGATACCTTGACTTCTTCTCTAATTTATATCCTTTTGATGTCCTTTAATGTCTAATTGCTCTGTCTAGAATGTTGAGTACTCTACTGAATAAATAGAGTGGGCAGCTGTGTATTCTCCCTGATTTTAGTGGGATTGCTTCAAGTTTCTCTTCATTTAATTGTGGATTAGTGGGCTGGGCAGTGGTGGCACATGCCCTTAATCCCAGCACTCAGGAGGCAGAGACAGGCAGATTTCTGAGTTTGAGGCCAGCATGGTCTAGAGTGAGTTCCAGGACAGCCAGGGCTACACAGAGAAACCCTGCTTTGACACCCCCCCAAATATTTTTTACATTAGTGATGGGATTACTGTATATTATATTTATAATGTTTAGGTATGTGGCATGAATTTGTGATCTCTCCAAGACTTTTAGCATATAAAAGTATTTTATTTGGTCAAAGGTGTTTTCAGCATCTATTGAGATGTGTTTTTTTTTTCTTTGACTGTTTATATAGTGGATTAAGTTGACAGATTTCTGTATATTGAACCATCCCTGCACTTCTGGGATGAAGACTAATTGGTTGTGGTGAATGATCATTTTGATGTGTTTTTGGATTCAGTTTGCAAGAATTTTATTGAGTATTTTTGTATCGATATTCATAAAAGAAATTGGTCCAAAGTACTCTTTCTGTCTTGGATCTTTGTGTGGTTTAGAGATCAGAATAGCTTTGGCTTCATAGAACAAATGAGGCAGTGTTCGTTCTGTTTCCATTTTAGGGAAGAATTTGAGTAGTATTCATATGAGCTCTCCTTTGAAGATCTGGTAGAATTCTGCATTAAAACCACCTGGCCCTGGGCCTTTTTGGTTGGGAGACTTTTAATGACTTCTTATAGTTCTTTGGGTTGTGAAACTATATAGTTTACCTGTTCTTTGGTTATCTTTGGTACATGGTATCTTTCTAGAAAATCATCCATTTTATCTAGATTCTCCAATTTTGTTGGGTATAGATTTTTGTAGTAAGATCTGATGTTACCTTTTTTTTTTTTTTTAAATTTCCTCAGTTACCCTTTTTATTTCTCCCTTTTCATTTCTGATTTTGTTAATTTGGATATTATATCTGTGCCCTTTAGGTAGTCTGGCTAAGTGTTTATCTTTTTTACTTTCTCAAAGAAAAATCTCTTGTTTATTATTATTAATTATTATTATTATTATTATTATTATCATACTCTTTGTTTATAATTGGTTGATTTCAGCCCTGAGTTTGATTATTCCTCTTGGTTGCATTTGCTTTTATTGTTCTAGAGCTTTCAGATGCGCTGTTAGGTTGCTAGTGTAGGATCTCTCCAATTTCTTTATGAAGGCACTAAAGTGCTATGAACTTTCTCTTAAAACTGATTTCATTGTTTCCCATAAGTTTCAGTATGATATGTCTTCATATCCATTAGATTCTAGAACATCTGTAATTTCTTAATTATTTCTTCTCTGACCAAGTTATTATTGAATAGATAGTTCATCTTCCATGAGTATATGAGCTTTCTGTTGTTTTCGTTGTTTTTGAAGTCTTGCCTCACTCTGTGATGATCTGATAGGATACCTTACATTTGATAGATGGTTAATATCCAAAAATATTTAAAAAAAAACCCTCAAGAAGTTATACTTTGAAAATGGGATTCTAATGAAAAATAGGCTATAGAGCTAAAGAGAGAATTCTCAACAAAGGAAAAATGAATTGCTGAGAAGCATGACCCTGAGATTCCACCTCACACAAATCAGAATGGCTAAAATCAAAACCACAAATGACAGTGCATGCTGGAAAGGATGTGGAGGAAGAGGAACACTCCTCTATTGCTGGTGGAATTACAAACTGGTTCAAGCACTTGAGAAATCAATCTGGCAGTTCCTCAGAAAATTGGAATTAGTTCTGCCTGAAGACTCTGTGATACTACTCTTGAGCATATGCCCCACCATACCACAAGGACATGTGGTCTATTATGTTCATAGCAGCCTTATTTGTAATTGTCCGAAGCTGAAAACAATCCAGATGTCCCATGACAGATGAATGTGTACAGAAAATGTGGCTTATTTATGCAATGGAATACTACACAGCTATTAAAAGCAAAGATATTACAAATTTTGTAGGCAAATGGTTGGAAGCAGAAAATATCATCCTGAGTGAGGTACTGAGAGCCAAAAGGGTATGCATAGTATGTATTCATTGATAAGTGGATAATAGCCAAAAAGTACAGAATCCCTAGGATACAATGCACAGACCATATGAAGTGTAACATGGAAAAATTCCCAAGAGAAGATGCTTCAATCCCACTTAGAAGGGGAAAGAAAATATTCAAGGGGAGCAGAGGGGGAAGGGAAATTGGTGGAAAAGGGGAGGGGAAATGGGGAACATGATCAGATAGGGCAATGCAGGAGAGGAGCACAGAGAGCTATAAGAATGAATGCAAATATGCAGCTTTAGGGGTTGGAGGTGGAGGTACCCTCTAGAAAGTTGCAGAGAAGTGTGAGGTGAGAGACTCCCAGAATTAAATGAGGCATGGCCTTAAACAACATGTCCAACAATGGGGAGAGGGACCTTTAAGAGTCCCTTTGGCCCCCACAGATAGACAGGGGATCAGGTGGAGGGATGGGGTTACTAACTCACATTAAAAATTTCTGGCCCAGAACTGTTTCTGTCTAAAATAAATGCAAGAACAAAAATGGAGAAGAGAGTGAAGCAAAGGCTGTCAGATGACATGCCCATGGTATCTATCTCATGGGTGGCCAGGGAGGGGGAGAAAACAGCAAGGTCTGACATAATTACTTATGATATGATTTTCTTACAGACAGGAGTCCTTCATGTCTGTTCTCTGAGAGGCCCCATCAGTAGCTGAATGAGACAGAGGAAGATCTTTATACTCAACCTTTACTGAAAGCATGGACCCATGTGGTTGAATTAGAGTAATGACTGAAGAAGCTTAATTGGAGGGTGACCATATAGGAAGACCATTAGTCTCTACTAACATAGACTACAGGGAACTCAAAGATACTGAGACATCAACCAGGGGCTGAGCCAAGGCATCCAGCATATATATGTGGCATAGCATAGCATAGGACTGCCTGCTCTTGTCTCAGTGGAAGAAGATGACTCTAATCCTACAGAGACTTAAAGACCCAGAAATGAGGGAAGACTGATGAGATGGAAGCACCCTTTAGGGAAAAAGGTGGAGGAGGAATGGGATGAGAAACTGGGAGTTGGGACTGAGAGTTGGAAACATTTGGAATGTAAATAAACAAATATTTTTATTAATTAGGAATTGGACATTGAAGACTTCCTAGAATTGTATAAAAATGAATATATAGAATAGAAAATATGTTCAACATTCTTAGTCATTAGGCTCCTGGGCATATACCCAAAAGATGCTCCAAAATATAACAAGGACATGTGCTTCACTCTATTCATAGCAGCCTTATTGATAAGAGCCAGAAGTTGGAAACAACCCAGATGTCACTCAATGGAAAAATGAATACAGAAAATGTAGTTCCTTTAGAGAATGGAATACTACTCAGCTATTGAAAATGAGGACATTGCGAACTTTACAAGCAATGTATGGAAGTAGAAAATATTATTCTGAGTGAGGTAATCCAGACCCAAAAGGACATAGTATGTACTCACCAATAAGTGGGATAATAGCCAAAATATATAGAATACCCAGGATACAATTCACAAATTGTAGGAAGCTTAACAAGAAGAAAGGTCCAAGTAAGGATGCATAAATCTCACTTAGAAAGGGAAATTAAATAAACACACGAGGGAAAGGGATGGAGGGACCTGGAAAAGGGGGGTTTAGGGAAAAATATGGGCAAGATTAGGTATCAGGGAGGGGAAGACAGAAGAGAATCCCAGAGGGCCAGAAGAATGATTAGAATTATATAGCAATGTGGGGTAGGTGATGTGGGGAACCTGTAGAAAGTCCAAGGCACCAGGGATGTGAGAGGCTTCTAGAAACCAATAGGTGTGATATTAGAGTGAAACATCCAACAGTGGGGAGATGGAACCTGAAGAGACCATTGCCAGTAGATAAGCCTGGTCCCCAGTTGATGGATGAGGCAATCCACCCATCTCAAAATTTTTTACCTAGAATTGTTCCTGTCTAAAGAAAATTAAGGAACAAAAGATGGAAGCAGAGACTGAAGAAAACAAGATCCAGAGATCACTCCAACTTGAGATCCATCCCATGTTCAGGTATCAAACCCTGACACTATTACTGATGCCATGTTGTATTTGCAGACAGGAGCCTAGCATGCTGTCCTCTGAGAGTCTCCACCAGCACCTCACTGAGACAGATGTAGATACTTATAGCCAAGCATTGGACTGAACCAGAAACCCCATGGAAGAGTTAGGGGACAAACTGAAAGAGCTGAAGGGGATTTCAACCCCATAAGAAGAACAACAGTATCAACTAACTGGATGCCTCATAGTGCCCAGGAGCTATACCACTAACCAAAGAGCATTCAGCTCTGTGGCCCACTGCTGTATATGTAATAGAGGACTGCTTTTCTGGTCTCAGTGGGAGGGTATTCTCTTGGTCCTGTGGAGGCTTGTTGCCCCAGAGAAGGAGGATGCTAGAAGGGTTAGGTGGGAGTGGATGAGTGGGTGGTAGAGTACCCTCTTAGAGGCAAAGTGGAGGGGTAATAGCTGGGGGACAACACATGAAAAGTAAATAAATAAAATAAATAACAAAAAGTAATTTATTATAAAATTCCAAAATGAGTTGTCCATGTGTGTCTTTAATATGGCTTGTTCATATTATGTATATCAACTAGATTTAACAAATATGGGAATCATTTTTAAGTATAACACAATACTATATTAGAATTTGAATTTAACACTGCAATGAGCATCTTGAAAATGAGAGTTTTGCATTCCGATCCTCCTATGATCAATGGATAATATCCTCTCTTTCCACCAGTGACTGGTTGGAGATGGTCCTGACCAAAGGATGCTCCTGACAACATACAGATTCTGTAAAGCTAGAAATTATTCTCACAATATTAACTGCTGAAAGGCTGTTCTGCTAATTCTCAATGACAGTGAGCACATACGTCCACATAAATCTGATATCCCTCTATCTAGTAATATAATTCATCTGGAATGAATCAATGAGGAGATTCCCTCTAGAACAGATAAGCAACTCTTGAAGATCTAACTCATCATACTTTCATTGTTGTCCCTGGTAAATACTACAAAATCTTCTTAGTAAGAAAAGGGATGATCAGGAAATCACCGGTGTCTATGAAAACTTGGAGTAAAAATGTACTAAGGGGTGCCAGTGAATGATCCACAAGTATCGCAAGTTAGTCTGGAGTACTCGGTTCTTGTTTAGGAAGGACAAGGATTATTCTTCAAAAGGAAGTAGAACATATTCCAGTGTTAATGAGTGGTTCTGACTAGATGAAGCCCTACAGGATTTTCTGAAGCAAATCATCATGTCTACTGATAGGGAGAGAGCCTACTGTTTCACTGCCAAGTCAATGGAGTGTTGCTGATCCATTCTTAACAAATTCTTCAAGAGTATTTGTTTTAAAGACAAAACTGAAGTATATGAGAATGTTTCTCTTAATTGTGAAAGTCCTCAAGACTTTGTCATTTTATATTAGAATATATGTAATTTTTTTCAGTGTTGAAAATGAATTCAAAGTTTTAAAGCTCAAACAACTTTGGATATGAGAAAATACTCAATGTACAAATTGGTTTAAAAAATTACATGTAATATCAAACTTAATAGTAAAAATACATGAACTCTTAAAGATATTAAAGATGGAAAAAAATAAAATCTAAAACCAGGTATACTCAAACCATCTAGGGAAATCTGTGTAGAAACCAATAGCAACTGAAAAACATAACAAAGCCTTTTTAGCTGTTTCCCAACACATAAGCAGCAGATATGAAAGAGAATTACAGGGTTTCATTGATAACTTATGAATAAGTACAATGTTTATAATAACATCAAAATTGAAATAATTATGGGTAACTTTCTTCAAACTACTTTTTTGGTAAATAGTAAAGTATTCCAGAAATATAAACAAAAAAAACAAAAAGAAAAGAAAAGAAAAAAAATGAATTTAGTTCATAGATTAGATGTTTTGGGGGTTTTATTGAAAGTTCAAGGAGAATATAAGCAAGAAATTTGATGATATTGTCAAAAGTATAAATACTATATTAAAAATAAATGTGTTGTACTGGCTGGTTTTCTGTGTCAACTTGACACAAGCTGGAGTAATCACAGAGAAAGGAGCTTCAATTGGGAAAGTGCCTCCATGAGATCCAGCTATGGGGCATTTTCTCAATTAAGGATCAAGGGGGAAGGGCCCCTTGTGGGTGGAACAATCCCTGGACTGGTAGTCTTGGGTTCTATAAAGAGCAGGCTGAGCAAGCTAGGGGAAGCAAGCCAGTAACATCCCTCCATGGCCTCTGCATCACCTCCTGCTTCCTGACCTGCTTGAGTTCCAGTCCTGACATCCTTTGGTGATCAACAGCAATGTGGAAAGTGTAAGCTGAATAAACCCTTTGCTCCCCAACTTGCTTCTTGGTCATGATGTTTGTGCAGGAATAGAAAAACCTGACTAAAACCCATGTCTATAAAAATCAAGCTGACTTGTAAAGCAATTGAATATCTGGCTGTCATTTATATATTTTGTTTTAAAACATAAGAAACTGTAGTAAACAATGAATCATGTGTTTGACATGTGTGAATTTCATTGTACTTAAGTTATATTGTAATACAATTAAAGACAATTGTATGTAGTTGCAATATCTTAATGTGTGTTTTGTTCTAACAAGTGAAATTCTGATCTACCTAATTGCTATGAAGATCATGTTTTAGCATGATGTCACATACTTGTTGGAATGTTGAGTCTTAGTAATTTCATATGAGTATCCCCCCCCCTTTTTTGGTTTTGAGTCATAGTTATTTAGTCTTACTACATAACCCAAGGTAGCCCCAAATGACAATGACCCTTCTGTCTCTGCCTTTAAGTTTCAAGTATGATTCACCATGCCTGACTTTGTGGTGAACACTTTTTTAAAGGCATTTTTCTTCATTTACATTTCAAATGCTATCTCCAAAGCCCCCTTAACCCTCCCCCTGCACTGCTCCCCAACCCACCCACTCTTGCTTCCTGGCCCTGGCATTCCCCTGTATTGGTTCATATGATCTTCGCAATACCAAGTGCCTCTCCTCCCATTGATGGCCAACCAGATCATCCTCTGCTACATATGCAGCTAGAGACACAGCTCTGGGGGGTACTGGTTAGTTCATATTGTTGTCCCTCTTATAGGGTTGCAGACACCTTTAGCTCCTTGGTTACTTTCTCTAGCTCCTTCATTAGGGACCCTGTGTTCCATCCAATAGATGACTGTAAGCATCCACTTCTGTATTTGCCAGGCGTTGGCACAGCCTCATAAGAGAAAGCTATGTCAGGGTCCTGTCAGCAAAATCTTTCTGGCATATGCAATAGTGTCTGGGTTTGGTAGTTGTATATGGAATGGATGCCCAGGTGGGGCAGTCTCTGGATGGTCCTTTCTTCCATCTCTGCTCAGAAGTTTGTCTCTGTAACTCCCTCCATGGGTATTTTGTCCCCCATTCTAAGAAGGAACAAAGTATCCACACTTTGGTCTTCCTTCTTCTTGAGTTTCATGTGTTTTGCAAATTATATCTTGGATATTCTAAGTTTCTGGGCTAATATCCACTTATCAGTTAGTGCTTATCATGTATGTTCTTTTGTGATTGGGTTACCTCACTCAGGATAATATCCCCCAGATGCATCTATTTTCCTAAGAATTTAATGAATTCATTTCTTTTTTAGTTGCTGAGTATTACTCCATTGTGGACATGTACCACATTTTCTGTATCCATTCCTCTGTTGAGGGACATCTGGGTTCTTTCCAGCTTCTGGTTATTGTAAATAAGGCTGCTATGTGGAGCATGTGTCCTTATTTATGTAAGTATCTCTTATGCCATGATGATTTTACTAACATGGCATTAAAAGAGGGTTATATAAAAATGAGTTAGTTGCTTTCTGTCCCAAGCACATTAGTAGCTGAAGTGAACTTTCTAGTGTACGTCTCCAATAGCAACTAACTGGCTGAGGAAATTAAGTGTTTTTGAGAACTAGGGCTACATGTTGCCTCATAGATGAAGAGTATGTGAAGACTGCTTAAACTATGTTCAGAACAATAACCTTCTCATTTAATATGAAACTAGAAAAAACCATTCAGATCCTAAGGAAAATACAAAAGTAATGTGTAACTTGTATATTTTATCACTATGAATTAGAAACAACAAACTTATCCAGGCATTAAAATAAATGATTTTATTAGAAAGGGACTAAGTTTTGAAAATGGCCTAATTTCTATTCACATTTAAGTAATAATTATGAACATTTTTTGTAATTTATGCAATTTTTCTGAATCTCGAGTATTAGTCCCCATGCCTACCAAATGTTGCTGCCACCAGACTGCTGCAGAAAAGCTGCTTTGCCCCGAGTCCCTTCATATTGTCCCCATTCTACCACTGCAGGTTCTGACCATCTGGCATGCTACTTCTGAATATTGCCAATGTGGCATCTGTCACATACACATCCCCAGAGGATATCTCCAACCATCACTCATCCTAAGCAATAATAACTCCTCTTGAGGCCAAAAATAAGTTGTTTATATATATGAACTCCCTCTAGCATCATTGAAGCATTTAAATTGAAAAACTAAATAAGCATTCTATGTGTACCTATTAACTACTGCTCAGTACACCCCTAACCTCTCTGGATATAGATCATATACTATTAATGCAACTGCAAGAGACTGTTCCATGTTAATCTGTTTTTGTGGCCAGCATCCAAGAAAAGATGTCTGTAGTTGCTAGGACAGAAATAAATTATGTAGGCAAATCAGGAAACTCTGCATAAAACTTTCTCCATTAAAAGTCCAAACTTCCTTTCAATAATATTGTTCATCATGGACATAGCCTCAGAGAATTTTAAAGCCAAAATTATAATAAGTCAATCTATTTTTTTTCTGATTTTTGTCTATGATGTTCTACAAAGATCCACAACTTTATGTTTAATATAGAATAAAGATATTTATCAAAATTTGTATTCATAGAGATAGTTCAACAACAGAACTCAGAATATACAGATGACCATGTTAATAAGGTTTGCATACAAACAAATTTGTCAGTTGAGAAATTCTCACTTTCAGAGTATAAGAATTTGTTTTATGATTCTGTAACATAATGGCGTTGATAATGTACAAACTTTATTTTATCATAATGACGGAACTCTAAGGCACTAGCTAGCTCAAGGCAGTAGCATCTGGTGAAGACTTTCATGATAATTTATTTCATGGTGAGAACCAAATAAAGACAGAGGCATCCTCCTTAAAACATGTTGTATGCTATTAATCATTCAAAAAGCACAAGTTCTCATGAAGTATACAGTTTTTATTAGGACTCGTGGTTCAATCCTTTTGAATCAAGGATTGAAATACAATTTTTGAAAGGTACAAACTTTGAAAACTGGTAATATCAACTCTTGTTTACATAAAAACTCTGCTCCTTCATAGTAAAAAACACCATGATAAAACATATATATGCATTTCATATATTTTATATGAAATATATATGTATATATAAATTATATATATATATATATACAAACACACATACTTATACACATATGTGTGTGAATGAATAGAAATGTTGTAGATTAGGTTTCAATTTCTATAAAACAGAAATCTATTTCTCCAACTAAACAAACACTAATTCATATAATATGCTCTCAAACTAACCATTCACAATACATTTTTTTTTTCTAAAATCACACTGCAGTATCTGTGAATATGTAACATTCTGTTCACTCCATTATCTACCTGGGATGTGATGTAAGGAATACTGGAGATGTACAAGGATTCTTGCAAGCTCTACCAGGTAAGAAGGAAATTAAGCCTCCATATATATTTGAGATGCATGAGATACATGTAATCACTCTCCCATGAAAACTAAGAGGAATACAATCTTATTACAAGCATACTATTTATTAAAAGAATCTTTGTTTCTACAGAATTCAATTCACACTTTTTCCTATCAAAATCACTTCTAGATTATTTTAATATGATAAATTCAATTGTGATGTTTTCAAATTTGGCAAATTCCAATTCAATAAAATAGTAGAGGCCACAATAATATCTCACACCATCATGCTGTTGATTTACTGCTGAATAAAGTATTAGAGACCTAGGAAAAAAGGAATCTTGTATTTCTTTGAAGTAGTTCTTAAAGTTTGATATGAGAAGTACCTAACTTTTCCCTGACAGGAAGAGTACTAATCCTTAAGGATATGAAGATTATGAAGAATCAACCCACAGAGATGTCATTCATTCACCAGGTTATCCATAACCTAGTGTCAAAATAAATTTCCCATAGTTATTGTTTTCATCAAACTTAACATAATTTCTTCCATGTCTTTTGATAGTCATTCCTGAGGACTCTAATTCCACCTGTTTTTTATTGAATATTTATGTGTGATCACATACATCTTTATTTTATAATTGATCCTTGACTAAGAATAAAATCTACTCCCTAATAACAAAATGCAAATATTTCGTTTTTATCCATTATCACATTTCAAATGGTTAAATTGGGAGTCA
Source organism: Mus minutoides (assembly GCA_902729485.2). Taxonomy (NCBI): domain Eukaryota; kingdom Metazoa; phylum Chordata; class Mammalia; order Rodentia; family Muridae; genus Mus; species Mus minutoides. The sequence goes on along the minus strand of LR752576.1, from coordinate 5,258 downwards.
TTCTGTTTGTTCATCTTCTGACCTCAACCACTGTATGTACCATTTTTTTTTACTCTGCTTGTATATAGACTACAAAAATCTTACCCTGGGTAGAAAATGGAATGCTCAATGTAATACCAGCATAAAGAATGGTGGTCAAATATTTAATAAAAACATGCAATCAATTTCATCTGGCAGGAGTGAAAACTTTATATAAAACTATAGTAAAAATCAGAGCATATACAAGTCAAGACATTTTAGTTTTTATGTGTTTATCATTTATTTATTTATATATGCATACATCTCTATTTCATTCTTTCTGTGTGTGTTTCCCTCCCGTGTTTGTGTGTATGTGTGTGTATGTGCCTGAGAGAGAGAGAGAGAGAGAGACAGAGAGAGACAGAGAGAGACAGAGAGAGAAAGAGAAACAGAAAGAGAAAGAGAGAGGTGTTCTATAACACATGAAGACATGTGTGGTCTGCAAGAGAAAAGTTCAGGAGTCCATTTTCTTTACACCATGTGGAGTAAAGGTATTTAATTCAAGTGCTCAGTCTTGGTGGCAAGCTGTTAATACACTGAGGAATTTCACTGCCTTACTTTTTCTATAGAAGAGTTTGTCAACCACAATTGAGCAATAAAATAATTAAAACATTTTCCTGTTAATTATATAAAATTGTCTACATTATATAATAGCAATAACCATGTGTCAAGAAAGCTGTATTGCAATATTAAACTTTCCTCCTCAAAGGTTGATTATTAATTATGTTAATATTACATAGATGTGCTGTGGGTAGCCCTGGGACTAATTATATTTGATGTTAATTCCATTCTCCTGTGAGTGGTTGCAAACAAGGAATGAGTCAGCACTCATGTGATTTCTTGTAAACCTGCTTCCCACCTTAATTTGCAAAATAAAAGTGAGCTGATGATTGGGCTGATGAAAGGGAAGGTGGAGGGAAGGGTGGAGAGAGAAGGAGAAAATGGAAGAGGGAGAGGATGCAGAGGAGGAAGATGAAGAAAAGCAGAGCAGAAGCACATGGCCTGGAGAAACCCTAAGTTCTAAGGGGTCTCATAAGCTGTGGAAGATGGTAGTTTAGTGGTAGATCTGCCCAGTCTAGGCACACAGCATGTAATCATATTAACTGTGTTGTAATCATATTAACTGTGTTGTGTTCTCATTGTTGGGGCATATTTGGGAGGAGATTTACTGTAACATAGATGAACTTCTATTATTTAGAGGAATCCAATCAATATGTTCAATCTACTGAATGATCTTTCAACTAAAAAAAAAAAAAAAGCTACTTAACACAGCCAGAATAAAATTTGTCATCATTCTATAAACAATGCAATATAAAATTTTATTGTGGTATCACAACTTAGACATCATAAGTGGTATGAATATGATTTAGAATAAATAAGAGGATATGCACAGATCTCATACAAACACTTATTTATTTAATTGCTTATATTTTACTTATTTACATCACAAAAGTTGCCCATTTTTGGTTTTCCCTCACAGAGTTCTAACACCCATCACCTCTCTCCTTCACCTCTGAGAGGGTGCTCACTCCTCCGGCTTCTCCCCTCCCTGAGGCATCAAGACTCTACAGAGTTAGGCATATCCACTTACAATGAAGCTCGATAAGACAGTCCTCTGTTACATATGTGCCAAGGATCTTGAACCAGACACTGAATGCTCTCTGGTCAGTGGCTTGAACTGTAGAGTTCTGAGGTGTCTGGGTTAGTTGATGTTGTTGTTCTTTCTATGGAGTTGCCATCCCCTTCAACTCCTTCAGTCCTTCCATAGGGGTCCCAGACTTCATTCAGTCCAATGCTTGGTTGTGAGTATCTGCATCTGTCTGTCAGTTCCTTTAGAGCCTCACAGAGGGCAGCCACACTAAGTTCCTGTCTACCTTGAGATTCCAACTTACACCAATCAGAATGGCTAAGATCAAAAACTTATGTGAGAGCACATGCTGGACAGCATATGGTGACAGGGTAGCACTCCTCCATAGCTGCTGGGAGTGCTAACTGGTACAACCATGTACCCTCCTCCACAGCCTGCTCATGTTGTAGCAGACCTTGTCTGCCACTGAGGAGAGGCCACCTATGGCATAACTCTCCAGCTAGACTGGCTTCTATTGTTATGTCAACTAGCCCTGCCCTCCTCCAAGATCTAACTGCCTGCCCCAGACCTGACAAGATGCTTCCTACATGGTCTTCAGGATGGAGGCAGACTCTGAGAAGGACTGGATGGGGGGTTGGGGGGTTACCCTCCTAAAACTAAATTCCCCGCCATTAGACGTTGGAGCCTTGAACAACATCCGTTTTTGTCAAGGCCTCAATGTTCCTCTCAACCGTTCCTCCCATCCAGCTCAGGCCTCCCACTCAGAAACCCAGATAGCATAGGCCGCAGGCGGCTTACAAAACCACTCTGGAAATCAATTTGTTGGTTCCTTCAAAAATTGGAAATAGTTCTACCTGAAGACCCAGCTATATCCCTCCTGGACATATACACAAAAGATGCTCTACAATATCACAAGGACACATTTTCCAGCATGTTTATAGTGCCTTATTAGTAATAACAAGAACCGGGAAGCAACCCATATGTTCCTAAAATAAAGAATGGATACAGAAAATCTGGTCCATTTACACAATGGATATTACTCAGCTATTAGAAATGGGGCACCATGAATTTTACAGGGATGGAACTAGAAAATATAATTCTGAGTGAGGTAACCCAGACCCAAAAGGGAGGGCATGGTATACACTCACTGATAAGTGGATATTAGCCACAATGTCATTTTTTTAAGGGCTTGGAAAATGTAGTAATTTGATTATCTGGGGGCTGGTGACAATATTCTTTCTTAAGCTATTGATAGGTTTGGAGACAACTTCTCTGACTTCAAAGATCACCATCAATAGAATTATCTTAAGTAGTGGTGAAAGAATGAGACAATTAGATTTTGTAAGCAACCACAAAACCATAACTATTCATTAGCAGTAGTCTTTTATGTCAATTCTATAAGTAAATTCACCATGAGTTGTTTTATGGGAAAGCTATCATAGCTGTTGTAATAAATGAGAAATGTCTAAAATTATGATAGAACAATTTAACATGTTTGCAATATTATTCAAGTCTTTCAGTATAAAACATAACCATAAAAAATGTTGAGGAAAAACAGAAGATGAATAATCACCAAATTATTTTGCATGTACTGATTTTAAGTATGACTGAGAAAAAATGCCAAACTTTTTTTGCTTGAACTATGTAGCTGCTGTATTGGCTATATTAAGCAGTAAAAGTAAGAAATAATAAAGGATATAAACTTTGAATAATATTTGAAATTACTGGTATTTAAAGATGAAAATAATACAGATATCAGGGATACTGGTTTTAGGGAATGGAGTAGTTATTCAAAATAATCTAGGGCTCTATAAAAGAAATCGACAGAGAGGAAAGGGATGAATAGCTAATGAGCAGGAAAAGGAATTGACAAAAACTCATTAACTGGTAATATTTTAAGTTCTCATAAGTGTTTTTTTCAGAATCGGTCTAAGCCACCATCAGTAAATACTGATAATATGCTCATATTAATCGTGTGGTTATTCTAAACAGATTATAAACAATCCTAATCCTGTAGAATATGAAATGATTTGAATTATTAAAATTCATCTCACATGAGATCCTACTTCAAGATGTAGCTTCTTATTCACAGATGCGCACGTGCACGCACACACAAATACACACACACACACACACACACACACACACACTTGTATGTGCAAATATTCATCCACTGTTTCAGTTTAGGATTCTAGAGAGAAGCTCTGAATTCAGGCTTCAACTATTCAAACAATTATCTGTCAGAGAAACTCCATCAGAAGAGACCAAAAATTCCTATAAAAGACTGAGCTTCCCAGTGTCTCAGGAACTTCACACTAGACCTCACACATAAAAATTAGCACTCATCAGCTCCTTGAGGCTTTCAGCATAAACAGCACAATGTAAACCATAGCACTATATTAAGTACTAGAATGGAAACCTAAATACAAAAATTGTTTAAAAGAAATCATTTAGAAAACTGAACTGTTATCATTAAAAATATAGAAACATTTTCTTATTATATATTTATTTTTATAATGACTTGTACACAGAGTAGAATGATATGATAGAAATATATGTTGCATGTTATACATAATTAATTTTCAACATATAAAACAGAAATAGTCTCCTTGGTTAATGGAAACTATGTCAAAATTAATTACTACATTATTGTTGTTTCTGAAACTTACTTGATTCACAATATTTATTAAAAATCTGATTCCAAAATAGGAAAAAATATATTCTTACTATATTGATTTTATTTTTCAGTATGGAAAGGTGTTTTAAATTTCTATTGTAAATGTAAGTGTAGCAATGTATAAGCAAAAAGATCAGTCAAGAATTCAAAAACTCATAATTTCTCTGCACTAAAAGAGTTCTACAGTGATTATTCAAAAACTTTGAAGGTCAAATTCTTGCAATATTTTAAATATTTAATAATTTTAACTTGTTTAAAATATCTTTGGTTGATGTAATATATTGTAATATGTTTATTTGAATCAAATATAAAGTTCTTAAGAATATTGCAGAGGTTCATATTAAATTTTAAAACTATAGTCATGAATTTAGAAATTTAATTACATTTAATAACTAATCTGATGTTTTATTATAATGCTCAATAATATGGTAAAGAAATTAATACATTCCAATGTTGAAGTTAAAGCAAATATAATTTTTATTTTAACACAGTCAAAGTTATATAATATCAATATAATAATTTGGGGAAATGTACTTCAGAGATACTATCACAGTTATAATGACATTAAAATCATGTAATGCCATTACAAAATCATGTAATGCTATTACAATTTATAGTCATTGCCTAATGCAGTGCTTTTTCTCTGATAACTTTTAAGACTTTTAGTATTTTAATGTTAACAAACTTAATTGTTATAAGAAAAGCTTCATAATCTTTTATAATTCTTCATCAAAGTCCATTGGAAAATTGTCTATGTTATTAGAAATGAAAGAATGAATTTTTGCAAAATTGTGGTTAAAATAAAGTTTAAATATTTCACATCTACTTTTATAGAAATGTTTATAAATACCCATCCACCATTTCAAGGACAACTCATATAGCCATTCACATGAAAATGTGACTCATTCGATAACATAAGCATGTAGGTTCTTGTTATTATGAATGAAATCTGATTTCCTATGTGCAGTTTCAAAT
>LR751754.1:17334-137836 GCA_902729485.2 Mus minutoides | reverse complement strand
GAGGGAGAGGGAGAGGGAGAGGGAGAGGGAGAGGGAGAGGAGAAATGGAAGGAGTATATGGGAGTGTTGGGGGGGGATAAAAGAAGGAGAAAATGTAATTATTTTTTTAAAAGGCAGAGTAGATGCTCTTGCTTTTATCCATTCCCAATAACATCCTTGAATATCTGTATATTAGTTATGTTTGCACTGTTTTGACAAAATTCCTAGAAGAAACAACTTAAAGGCAGGAAGATTTGCTTTGAATGATGGTTTTAAATTGTTTAAGTCCATCCTAACAGTGAAGAATTGGCCAAGTTTCTTAGTAGAAGCATATGACAGAAATTGCTGGCATGACAGCTGATTAGGATTCAAAATGACATAACCAGGGTCCGGGTATAATCTTCAAGGCTGGGACCTTCATGCCTTATTCACTCCAGGTAGTCCCCACCTCATGATTCCTGGGTCTTGAGATCTTCTAAATCAATGTTCCCTACTAGGGGGACAAACATTTGAAACGAGTCTGTTGGTGACAGTTCATGTTTAAACTACAACAACCTACTGAGTTCAATTCAGAAACTGTGGAGTTGCAAAGAAAAACTCTGGATTCATTCCCTCAAGCAGTCTTCAGTTTAGTCAGGGGACATGATCACAAGTAGTTAGAATCTATGAGGATTGGGGCTGGAGAGATGGGTCAGTGGTTAAGAACACGTCTTGTTCTTGCAGAGGACCTAAGTTCAATTCTTTTTTCTTGGGAAAACACATATCCCAAGAAAAAAGAAAACTGGAGGTTATAATTTATTTATTTATTTTTTACATTCATTGATATTCTGCCTGCATGTATGTCTGTGTAAGGATGTCAGAACCCCTGGTACTGGAGTTACCAGGCTATCATGTGGGTACTGGGAATTGAATCTCACTCTTCCAGAAAAGAAGGCAGTGCACCAGTGCACCGGTACTCTTTTTTCCCCCCCACATTTTTTTATTAGATATTTTCTTCATTTACATTTCAAGTGCTATCCCATAAGTCCCCTATACCCTACCCCCGCTCTGCTCCCCTACCCACTCCCTCCCACTACTTGGCTCTGGCATTCCCCTGTACTGAGGCATATAAACATTGCTAGACCAAGGGCCTTTCTTCCCCAATAATGGCCAACTAGGCCATCTTCTAATACATATACAGCTAGAGACATGAGCTCTGGGGGTTCTGATTAGTTCATATTGTTGTTCCATCTATAGGGTTTTAGACCCCTACAGCTCTTGGGTACTCTCTCTAGCTCCTACATTGGGGACCCTGTGTTCTGCCCTATAAATGACTGTGAGCATCCACTTCTGTATTTGTCAGGGACTGTCAAAGCCTCACAGGAGACAGCTAAATCAGGGTCCTTTCAGCAATATTCTGCTGGCGTACGCAGTAGTGTCTACATTTGGTGGCTGATTATGTGATGGACCACCTGGGTGGGGCATTCTCTGGATGGTCCATCCTTTCATTTTAGCTCCAAACTTTGTCTCTGCACCTTCTTCCATGTATATTTTATTCCCTATTCTAGGGAGGAATGAAGTATCCATGTGTTGGTCTTTCTTGATTTTCTTGTGTTTTGGAAATTGTATCTTGGGTATTCTAGGTTTCTGGGCTAGTATCCACTTATCAGTGAGTGCATATCAAGTGACTTCTTTTGTGATTGTGTTACCTTAGTCAGGATGATATCCTCCAGATACATCCATTTGCTCACGAATTTCATAAATTCATTGTTTTTAATAGCTGAGTAGTACTCCATTGTATAAATGTACCACATTTTCTGTATCCATTCCTCTGTTGAGGGACATCTGGGTTCTTTCCAGCTTCTGGCTATTATTGAGCCATCTCTCTAGTGCACCCAGAGATCATAATGTTTTAATTTATATTACACATTGTATTTCAATATTCATTATAAACTATGAGTGGAGAAAATGGTAGGAAAATAGATATTTTTCTAAAAAATGAATGCAAATGGATATAAGATTAAAGACGAAATAATTCATACATAAGCAAATGAATTAAGACTGTGGAGTTAATAACAAACAGACACAAAAGGGAGGAGAATTTCTTATCATTTCAGGTAAATGAATGTTGCATTTGTATTAAAAGCAAGATAACTATAAAGACCTAAAGAAGAACCACTGCTATTGATACTAAAGGAGTAAGAGGAGTCATGGTATTAACATGCTAGAAAAAAAAAAAAAAAAAACAACTAAGGAAAGACATACAAAAATTTCCTGGCCATCAGCCAGATGTGATTGGCAATAGAAGGATAATGATCAGGAAGAGAGGACAGAGATCATCAAAGAGGAATCAATGGGAAAGGGAAGAGAAGGCAGGGAAGAGTAACTTCAGAAGGCTCAGCTAGAAACCTTGGCCAACATGGAGTTGGTAGGCTGATGAAGGGAAAACAAAACATTTAGAGTATAAAACTACAAAGGTTGGTAGTAGGCAAGGGTAAAGAAAAGCAAGATGCTGAGGAAAACACCTAAACTTTGGCCTGTGTGAGGTATGGGTCCACTTTCTCTGAAAGAATCTTGTTCTGATGACATCATTACTCATATTTACTGTGTTTTGAACTAATCCACAGAGAAGGCTCAAGAAGGCAGCCTTCTTGATGGTCTCTTAATATGGAACTGGGTTCTGAGCTGCACATAAGTATCAGATCCACAGCAAAACCATCTCAAAAGTATTTTGTCTCTCACCATAGAAGCCCCCCCCCACGTTCAACCTCATGCTGCCTGAGGCCAAATTCTTCTAGTAAATATCACCATCCAGTAAGTGTCCTCATCAAGAGAGGAAAACTATTTGTAGTGTGAGGAGTTCTAGGTAGTAGACAGGGGTGGCATACTAAAAGCATGCACACTTCTCATTTAAGAAGCATTTGATGACTACCTAATAGAGCAAGGGTCTTCTGCTAAACANTAAATATAAGTAGTAGTAGCAGAATGCAGGTGTGTTTGTTCTGTGCTTTATAATTTATCTCATCCCTCATACATTAGAAGTAGAGCAGGACAAAAACCAGGATGAGCAAAGGAGACGGTGCTTGCCTAGGCAACCTAGCCACTAGATTATGGTTAGCACTTCGGTGCATGTATGAACAGAAATTCTAGCAACAGTAATCGCTTTGCACACCAAAGAAAGGAGCTTACAGATCAAATAAGCATGAAATAGGGTGTTTACAGAGCTTAGAAAATGGACAGTCTCACACACACACACACACACACACACACACACACACACACACACACTCACAAAGAATTTAAAATAGCATAATGGGTTTCTTTAGTGCTGATAAGACCAAAATGCACATTTTAACTTGGAAGACATGTATCTGACGAGGTGGTTTATGAAAAGCATTTTTCACTTGATAATAACAGTAACAATGGAGAGTTAGACAACAAAAATTCTAAGTTTTAAACAACATGAAAGCTTTCAGATTTCACCAATAAATACACGCATGCACACGCACACACACACACACACACACACACACACACATTTACACTAAATATATAGAAAGAACACATTGCTAGACAATAGAGAAATAGAAATTTAGGATGTATTTAGATACTAATACATATCTACCAGAATTACTAAACTTTTACTCACTGATAGTACCAACTGTTGGTGATAATGTAGAAAACTGGGGCTTACACACCACTAACAGACCTACAAAATGACTAGATTACACCAGGAAATACTGTGGTAACATTTTTACAAGGTGCTTTGCAAATTCTCAAAAATCGTGTTCTTAAGTGTTCACTCAAAACTGAAGAGGAAATAAGTTCACAGAAGACATACTGCAAATGTCCTTAATAGTTTATATGTGGGAGTGAAATGCTGGCAAGAGTCCCCATGCCCATCACTTGATATTCTCAGAGATAAAAAGGCAAGAAATGTTGGTCACACGTCCAATGTAGCTCAATCTCAAAAACAATATACTGAATGCAAGAGGCACTCAGTTGTGTGTGTGTGTGTGTGTGTGTGTGTGTATGTGTATACACATACATACAGTTTACATTATAGTCTATAAGGACAAAATCATACACAGAGGAATAACATCCCCCAGAGGCTAGAGGATACGTCTGGATAACTAGAATGTTGGACAAATATACCTGTGTGGTCAATCTAAAGAGTAAAAATCTCTGCTGGTTATCTGCAAAACACCCATGATCTTACCAGGAGACAAGAAGAAAAAGGAAACCGTGTGGTGGGTACTAGTAGTGCAGGGATAACTCATGCCTTCTGACAGAGTCTGTCTCAGGGGCTGTCCTTGTTTTGATTCAAAAGCTATTAGATGAGTGTGCCTCTTCAACATGTCATTATCCACTCTGAATGACCCTTTAGGAGATGCAAGTTTTCCCTAATCATCCACATCTCTACTAATTAAAGATGCTTTCCCAGCAGGGGCTTTGGATGTTTTCTTTATCAAGATGTTTCACCCAGGGAATCCTAACAACCACATTCATTGAGAATGTCTCATATACCTGGGCGGTCTGAAGTAGATTTCCTTTTCATTGCATTCTATAATGGAAGCTTATAGTCCCTGAATCTAAAAGTTATCAGTGGATATATTCCTGTACATGATTGAAGTGTAGTAAGAAGTTAATTAATTTTGTACAAATAAGCATAATATTTCTGTTTGAAAATCATATAACATTAAACTTAAATAGGTCAGGTGTTATGCTAGACACCGTAACTCATTGAATAATTATAAGATATGTGTAAGCTAAGAGCTTCTGTTATCATCAGTCTTAACAGGAAGGGTAAATAACTTGCCTAAGGTCACATAGATCATAAGGGAATGTCAACATAAGAAGTTTTAAGGACTGCAAATTTCCACTACAATATTAGCACTGTACACCTGTGGCACTCTTTACTTATGAACCAAGAGTCCTAGGGTTGTGAATACTTACTGTGTGCAAGGTTCAAAGTTGGAGACTAGATTGAAGAAAACAGAGAAGGGGCTTCAAGGGACAAAGGAAGCATAAAGTATACTGTGCTACGGAGTTTAGGAAGTGAATATGGAGGCAGAATTGGCAGAAGAAGCAGGTTCTCACATTATGTTCAAGAAAGAGGATGCGGAAAAGTCAGCAGTAAGGAAAAGGACTAGAGGGAGAGTGAAAAGGACATGAACACCATTCTGTGTCATTTAGGTTTAGAGGAGAGTAAGAGCAAAAAATCATCATTTTGGCTTGAAAGTTACCTGACGAGAATTATGACTTAGCTCCACCAAATTGATGACTGTATATTATATACTTGAGTTGAATTGTTGCATTGGACAGTTGAAATAACAGTGAATAAGTGTTTTTCAAAGGACTATTTTTCATGTCATAGCATTTGCCATCAAAGATATCTTTTGCTTTTTAAATATGTCTCCTTATTCTGTCCTCTCAGTGAATATACAGAGGCCCTTCTATCCAAGTAAATAAGCAGCTACAGGTCCTTCCATCTCCTTCCGTCCCTCTCTTTAGAGCTGAGGGTTTCATTGTCTCCACTGGCTCATTTCCCACTCCCCCTTCACTGAAGCTGTTGGTGTCTGCCAGCTACCTTTACATATAAGGAATCTACTCACTCAGAAAGCCACTCATGACCTCCATTCAAGGACATGGAATCAGTCCTCTGGAATTCACACTATCCTTGACCCCATTCTATCACAATTCTTTTCTGATTTGGATAGACCTGCGCCCATCCTCTTTTACCTTCCTTGCGTCACTTCCAGGCCCACGTTTACCGGACTCATCCTGTAAATGGTAGCCTGCAGCATTGGATGTGGATCAGAAACATAGCCTGAAGAAGCAAGCTTAACCCAGAAATGCACACCAAAGGGGAAGAAAGGAGAACACTAAGATGGCTACATATAGGACTTTAAAATTAAGTAAGGTAGTTTTAAGCTGGATTAAATCACAAAGTAAAATTCTAGCATGAAGAAAATGTAGCAGAATGCCAAAGGGTGATTGAACTGAGCCTGTGGATGAGAGGAGCTAGGTCTTCTTAGATGTGCTCAAGGTCTTGCACATGTATGATGATTTTAAAAAGTCTGTACTTATGACCTTGCACCAAGTCCATGCTCTCTCTAAGAGTGAGTTTTCCTTGGAAAATGGACTTACTAATAACTCTGATAATGGCTATCCTCTGTCACTCAGGTGACAGTCTGTATTTACAGAAAACATTTTAAGATGTTCACAGAATTCTACTCTAAAATACAAGAAGCCCAACTTTTGCAGCAAAAAGAGTGCACAACAGGCTGTGCAGTTTATTGGCACTCTGTGTCTGTTTCTACCACTAACTACAACAGTATAGTTCTTGGCAAATGGATTTTGAGGACATCTCACTATTATTTTATTTTTTTAAATACTATTGCTCTAGTCTCCATTTGGTGTAAAAAAAGGGTATCCTTCTCCTAACATATGATTCTCTCTCTCTCTCTCTCTCTCTCTCTCTCTGTGTGTGTGTGTGTGTATGTGTGTGTGTGTGTGTGTGTATGTGTGTGTATGTGTGTGTGTGTATGTGTGTGTGTGTGTGTACATGTGTGTGTGTGTGTGTGTGTGTGTGTGTGTGTGTGTGTGTGTGTAAGTTCTTAGTTTGGTTTATGCCAAAGGCTAGAGTCTTTGCTTTCAAAGAGCTGAATTTCCTGGTAAAAGTATACCAGTAAGTGATGTTCAAAAATAATATTAAAAAGGGGGCAGGGGAGATGGGCTCACGTGATAAAATGCCCACTATGAAAACATGAAGATAATTTGTGTATAACACCAAGGAAGCTGTGTTGGTCCCTGTCCATGTCACAGATCCTTGTCCTGGGCTGTTTCATGATGTACCTGTTCATATAACTCTCAGAAACTTGTCGTGCGCCCACACGTCTCTGACCAGCAGGGACAGTGGAAAGAAACGAGATGGGGACGCCAAGGCGGGTTCAAAGCAGCTTGCCTTTGCAACTTCTGCTTTATTCTGCTTCTCTCTCTCTCTCTCTCTCTCTCTCTCTCTCAGGTTTCACACAGCTGCAGCCATTCACTCACTCACTCTGGTCTCTCCTACGCTGGTCGCTGATCTCTGGTCTCTCCTCATTTGGTCTCTCTAATGTTCTAAATCTTCTAAATCACTTCCCCCTGTGACTGCCCAAAATTTATCCTCTTCCATTCACTCACATCACCTCACACCACCCAATCAGATGCACACGTCCAAGGCAGCATGCAGGATTGGCTGATAGAATGGTATCCAAGATGTTGTACTAATCTCTCCAATGAGTTACAAGCGCTGCTTTTATTGCACATGACTGAGACTGTGATAAACAAGGGAGGTCACGGGGCTTAGCATAGAGCCAGGGCGCCATCTTTGGCCCATGCGGCCACGCCCACTCCCCACAGAAACTGATACAGTATTTCAAGAATTATCTAGAAGCCTTCAACAGGGTCCTGCATTTTAGACACTAGTCAAATATGGGAAATGACATGCTCAATTTAGTCACTTTAAATTGAAGTCAATCTGCAGCATGGGTAATTGAACCCAAGATTGAGCTGGGAAAATTGTCCAGTAGCTAAAGTGCATGATGTATGCATACAAAGACCCAAGTTTGGATCACCAGGGCCCATATAAAAAGCCATGTGTATATATACTTCCCTAAACATGCATGTGTGTATGTAGTCTTTCCAGCAATTTACACTGACCCACCAAATACAAAAGAACCCATGATTGATGGTGTCAGTCCTCAGCATTTTCCCATCACATCACAGCTAATATTTTGCCTACTATATTGTGTATACCATGTTCAGCTAAATGAAGTGTTCTGATCAATCAAGAACTACTTGTCTCTGTTTTACAACTGTATAAGCATGTCAGCAAGCACTTTGTTGTTGCTTGGTTGTTTGTGTTAAGAATGGCAGAATTAGAAGAAGAAGAAGAGTGGATTTTTCAGGCCATATAACAATTGTTAGGCAGAGCTGCTTAGGTGAAAAGAATCTACTGAGACAGATCTGTGTTTAGAACGAAAGGAAGCTCCTTTTCACAGCCCCTGCCCCTGAGCAGATAAGACCATCTGCACTCTCTGCACACAAACACAAGGAGAAAGGAAGGCTTATCCCTGCCCAAATGCCAGGGATGACAAATGACAATAAGAGGTTTTGTCTTGCCCAACAAAGGTCCCAAAGAACCAGAGGGAGCTGTGAGGAAGCAGTCAATGCAGACAAGGCTTTTTTGCTGCCTCTCTGGTGCCTCTTTCTATATACTTAGGAGGAGTATGTGCCTGTCAATCAAAACTGGTAAGACTGCTGATTGACTGCCAGATCTCAGTTGAAAATAGATAGGGCTCACTTCTTCCTCCCATTGCCATTCCTAAGAAATTCACACAGTGCCTGCCATGGTAATGAGATAAACAGCAATCTATCTTTCTTATGTAAGTTTGAAGTCCAGATTGGCTCAATTACAGTAGCTATTACCACAAAACTAAATGTAGGGAATGTTTCCTATAGATACTACATAGTGACGCCAATTATGGATTTACATAAGTAACTGGTTAACTACTGGCATGGTCATTAACTGGGCAACTAACTGCCAAGAAAATCAGTATCTGATGATTTACTGAAAAGGTTAACTATTTAATATTCTTCTCACTATGTAACCTTAATTTCAGAAATTATAATACATACCTATCTCACACCCCCCATCCCCAAGTAAAAGTCAAGTGGTTTTGGGTTATTTCATTGAATATAACTAAAAACTTTGTGAATATATTATTTCATTTTGTTAGTGTTACTGAAAGACAAAATATGCAATAAACAGATTACTATATTATTAAAAGTTAATCCATTAGGATATCCAAAGTACATTAATTTTCTCTATCAGCAGTAACCTCCCCCCATTTTTTTTTTTACCAGTTCTAGTTAAGAATATAGTTTTGCCTTTCCTGAAGAATCGTAGCCTTCATCCTTGATGCTTTTCTGTTCTGTAGTTGCACTCTTAAATAGTCAGCCTTGACTTCCCTTTCTCATCAACACTGCTCACATGGGAGTCCATTTACTGGCTGAACCTCTGTAGAATGTTCTTGGTGTTGATTCCTTACTATTCATCATAAATTTCATGGCCAAATGAGGTAGCTATCTGCTTGAAAGCCTGGTCCTCCCAGATCATGATAACTTGACTGGAGACTTTCTGCTTTACAGATTCAGTCATTGTATGGTCGAGCCCAGAGATTTGATGTCTCACACTGTTCAGTACTGAGATCTCAGGCATGAGACCTGGGATTTGGTAATTACAGTTGCCCATGAACAGCTAGATTCAAAGGGGAACGGGCAGAAGAATGTATTCCATTTTGTTAGTGGCTGCGATGTGAGTATTATCACAGGAGCATCCAGGGGAAGCACTTTGCCATCCATTTTGAAAATGATTTTAAGTCTTGTTCCTTCAGTTAGCTTCAAGTTAAGCCCTTCATCTCTCCCGAGGGAAAGGTTTTCTGTCTGTCACCAACAGCCTTTAAGGAAGGTCAGTTCAACTTCTTGAACCTATTTAAATAATCTTTCTGAAAGCAAAACTTGATGTACTCTTATTTCCTGGTTAACGTGGTTCATGGATCTCCACTGATCTTGGAATAAAGTACAGATCTCAAGCTATAATTTATGACTCAGTGTCATTTATGTTCCATTGGCTTTGCCAGTCTCTTGCCTTACCATGAAGATGCTATACTCCAGACACACCAAGCAAAAGACTCTACCTGCTTAAATTTAAAGCTATTTAATGCTATTAACTCCTTGCTGGTTACCTTTAATTCTCCCATTGCCTAGTAGATGTCTGTGCTTCTGTGTCTTGGCTCATGCCTGACCTTTATTCTCTATTACTGCCTTGTTAGAGTTATGCAAATTTTCTTCTGGGCTTTCACAACTTGCCTTGCAACTATTTTAATGCCTGTCACATTACTGAAAGTATATGCTAATACCTTACCTACCACCTTGCAAGTCTCTCAAAAGTAAGAAATATATCATTTTCCTTCTGGTAACCCCACTCCCAGTACAATTCTAAAGATTAAAAAAAAATATGGTAAATGTGGAAAATACTTACTCATTTTAATTCACTTTCCTTTAAGTCTCTCAAGTCACATTCTACCTACTTCAGCAAATACTTCCTTAAGTAGCCCTAAAACTCCAGAGGGTTCTATGGCTTTGGCTGCAAATTCCTTTTCCCAAATATTCTCTTGGAAACACCAGTTCTGCTAAAAGATCATTCCCCTTTACTTTGAGTAATTCTGTCCTCAATTTCTATACACTGGGACATTTGACTAGTCTATCATTTGTGTTCAAACTATGAGCTATGCCCAAGTACATTTGCTTCGTTTCTTGTTGCTATGACAAAATACTTAACAAAAAATGACTTACAGAAGAAAGGGCACACAGATCTCTAGGAAGTCTGTCATGGTAGGGAAGCTATGGCGGGGAGGCGGGGATATTCAGCTGCTGGCCAAGTTGTGTCCACAGTGAGAAGCTGAGTAGTGACAGCTCTGCTAGCTTTCTTTTTTCATTCAGTCCAGGATGTCAGTCCCCAGAATGGCAGGTCCTACATTTGAGATGGTCTTCCCACCTAAAGGAACTTAGTCCAAATAGTTCCTCATAGGCATGTGCAGAAGTGGACATAGTTATGGGACCTTAAGGTGATGACCTCTGTTAACTATCACAGAGTACAATCAAGTTCTAAAAACAGTTTATTGATCCTTTCCACACATCCTTTTTTAAAAACTGCATTATAAAATTTTTGAGGGTGCTATGCTTTGTAATCTTTGTATCTCAGGCACTGTTGAAATCGCTAATAAAACTTTCAAAAGGTTTTCAGGTTAAAACTTATATTAGTTAAGTATTAACATCACAACTTTTAGTGAAAGCAATATTTTAGACTTTCTTCTTTGTGTATTTTATTTATTTCTATATTCTTTTCCTTTGCCACAATTACTATTTACTTAAAAATAATATTTCCAAATAAAGTAATATTTAAATTTTAAGTTTTTAAAAAAAGAGATGAATAGATAGTCACACAGAGAAATGACAGACAAAAGTGAATGCTACTTTAAAAATAACAACAAGAAAAACTATAAGTTGGTATAGTCATATTGAAATTAATCTTGAGTTTCCTAAAGAAAATTGAATTATCATATGATCCAGGCTCCCTATTTCTTAGACTGTATTACTTCATTTTCTGTCACTATAATGAAATATCTGAGCCAATCTAACTTTCTCTACAATAGAGATTTATTTAGTTTATTTATTCTGTTTGGTTCTCAGATTGGGTGGCCTCAAAGGTTTTGCCTCTGATAAAGTGTGAACAAGAGTGAATTGAACAAAACTGAGTAAGAGAGTATATCTGGCTTGCTCTTATGGTGTGTGTTGTCTTTTTATTTTTCTAATTTTGTTTTTGGCTTATTTAAATGAATGTTAATATATCGAATAAGGAAGGGGTTTAAATTCATTTTTTACATGTAAATGTCCAGTTGTCCTAATAGGTTTTTTTGAAGAAAAATATTTTTTTTCCCATTGAAACTCTTAGAGGTAGATATACTCTTGCCCTAATTTTCTTGGCTTCTACTTTCTACTAGCTATATATATTACTTAATTCCAATGTCTACATGCTCAGACCAAGCAGATAATTTGTGAAAATATGTGACATGACGTCAACTTGAAATCAGCTGACTCAATGGCTACGAGATTCTTCTGTAGGATGTGGGTATAGAGGAGTCTCCAGTGCTGAGACAAAACATCCTATGGAAAATTTACCTTAAAGTTTCCCTTAGCTCATGCTGACTAGGTTTCCTGGGGTCCTATCAGAAACTTGTGCTAAGGCCATTTTCTAAATTATTTTATTTATTTACATTCCAAATATTGTCCCCTTTTCCAGTTCCTTTTCCCAGAGTTCTTCACCCCATCATCCCTCCCCTTTGCCTCCAAAAGGGTGCTCCCCCAACCATCTACCCTCTCCTCTCACCTAACCCCCTCCCACCATCCCCAGAATTCCCCTTCCCTGGGGCATCAAGTCTCTACATGATTAGACATATGCTCTCCCACTGAGGCCAGACAAGGACTCTGCTACATATGTGCCTGGGCCTTGGACCAGCCTATATATGCTCTTTGATTGGTGGCTTAGTCTCTAGGATCTCTGAGTGGTTCTAGGTCCATTTTTATGCTATGCTTTTCTTGGTATTCTTTGGGATAGCTTGGAGGAGATTTCTTAACAGTTTCATACTTTGTTTCTCATTTTTAGAGGAAACAACATCAAAGCTTAGAGATTATCCTCGGGGTTTTTGATAATTACACATTTATTTTACCGGGAAAGATGCTATCTCTAAGAATTTCAAAACATTAGTACAAAGGAACAAAGTTTTAAACTAATAGTAAATGTTAGAGAAACCAGCTTCTTAGTAAACAATTGGAGATTTTCTCCACATATGAAAAAATTGTTGTATTAACTATCATAATAAGCTAATGTAACCAAGCAGTAGATTACTATAAAAAGAAGTACCTGAAGTTTTTCAGATCAAGTATGATTCATGCTCGGGTATTAAAACCAAACAGCAGAATTTCCAGACATCGCGCAGCTGCTGAAGGCACATACTTCTCCTCTAAAAGACCTGAGTCAGGGTGCAGGATCCAGGTGTCAAAGCCAATTTCTCCTTCTTTCTTTCACAAAGTACAAAGCCCTGCGTCTCATTCTTAGCTCAGAAAACAATCAGTCAACAACCACAAAACCCTAAAAACCTTGTATGAATGTTTATGTGTATTAGCTAACCATGTATGTCTGAGACATGAAGAGAATCCTTAAGTTTAAATAAATAAATTTAAGCATAAATCATTTGAAATATGTAACTAGAATTTGTAGAAAGATCTGTAAAGGGAGATCATGTACCTTTTCTCTTAAAGAGAACTTAAGTTTACCAACTTGACAAATCTTTTTTTCTTTTTTAATGTCTTACATGGTAAGATTCTTGGCATTGCATGCATTTGTTCTGCTTATTCAGGTAGGAGTGTAATAAAGTCCCCCTAATTTCAGGTCAGTTGCTAGAAGGAGTCATTTCCACCTGGGTTGAGGCAGAAAAATAAGGGAGATGGCACAAGACTGTGACTAATAGCCACAATGACACATAAAGGCGAAAGAGAGCTGGAGGTGTCTTTCCAGGGCTCGAGTTTCATCATATTTACAGCTGCTAGTCATAGTATTGTTAGCAGATGGACTTGTGTTTTGTAGTAAACCTTGAGAATCCTTGACTTAGTGGACACTTGTCTATCTTGAAAAAAATTTAACTTCGTTTTTTAGAGTCATAATTTTCATCAGTCTTTATAACTTCTATACAAGATAATTGAGTGAGATTGCCAATCAAGTACTTTTATAATTAAAATTTCTCTCACTAGGGTTTTCTAATCCTTGCACCTTAGATAAAAGTCTATTATGATATTTGTTTATGTCAAAAATCAATAACAAAAGTAAATACCATTCCAAGGTTAACACTCAAGAGACTGAGACCCCAGAGCAAGCATCTGGTTGAGAGGGTGCCCTGTGCAAGTTTTATACTTGTCATCAAATATGATGGAATACTGGCTTTAGAGAAAACAAACTGAAAATTGGATGAGCATTCTCAACAGCAGCCATAGAGACGCCAAGGTCTCCTTCTGTGTAGCTATTCTAAACAACTCATGTCTGCTTGCCCACTTTAAAGAAACCCATGATATAAGGCTATGCTTGTTTCTATGGAAAGAATGGAACCTGGGATGGGGAGGGGTTAGACCCTTGGACTTGTAATATGCGGTGAGGGTGGGATTCAAACCTTGGCTTTGGATTCAGACCTTGATTCTCTTCACACCAAATCATTAACATTTCTCCAAATTACTCAGATATGAGAAATTTACCAAGTAGACAAGATACAACTGTTCAGGGAAATAGCTATGCATACAATGACTTTTTAAAATATATATATAAAATAAATTGTTACACTTTGGTTTGAAAAGTCACCCCAATTACCATACTTACATTTTAAATCTAGTAGTCCATTGAAAAGCATGCTACTTGTCTAGGGATCTAACTAGCATGTCAGAGGACCTCAGATTAAATATTCAGTACTTCACAAACAAACAATAAACACTATTTTATTAGAGCAATGGTCCTTTTCCCATCTAGGGTGTTGATGGGATTGGCTTTCCTCTGCTAATTACAGAATTTAAAGGCAGGAAGTCTTTAATTCTGAATCTGTGTCTTCAGACACAGCAGGCAGCAGTAGGTAGCAAATGTTATTAAAAGAGATAACAAAGAAAAGACACAAGGAGCTGCGGACTTTCCTTTTGGTGGTTTACAATAGGTTCCTTTCTCATACTTTTGGCTTGGTCAGCTTAAGCAAAGAAAGGGGAATAGCTGATCAGCCCAGAGGATTAGGTAAGCATGTTCAAGGCCATCGTTAAATATATGATGGATGTAAAAATATGAGCCATAGTAATTTGACTTTTCTTTTCTTAGATCTTTCATGATCTCTTGTGAAATTCAATTTTACAGGAGAGTCAGAGGTGAGTGCAGCTGGTCCTTCCCTGCACAAACTCTCTCCCAGCAGGGACCTCTTTCAGCAGGGAACCCCTGACTCTTTCTTGCAGAATTTTTCTATATTCTTACAGGAGGAAATTAGAAAAAGACTGTTTAGGGGCAGGTGTTACTTACACTTCTGGTGTCATGTATATTCAGTACTGATTTTAATTCTGTTACAGAACATATGATCATTTCTGATTTTCTAATACTTTAGTCTAACCTTTTATTTGGAGAATTCTTTACCTGGCACAATATGATTGATTTCTTTACATCCTGCAGTCAAAATGTAAGTTTCTTTGAGAATAGGGTCTCACCATATAGTAACGGCAAGTAGCCCAAAACAAGGGCAGCTGCAAGTGTTGTTTTGGAGACCTCTGTGGCTTCCCTGACCAAAAACTTGTTGGGAAGTATTCCCATGACTGGCACTTCAATCTTCACTTAATACCTCTGTCTTTAGGAAGCATCATTGTCCACAGTTACGGGTACAGCTGTTCAAACTCTTGAAATCATATTTTGGAATTCACATTCTATCTAGTGGATCTGATAAAGCTTTTCGTGCATTCTTTGTTTTGCTTAACCCTCTTCTACCTCCCATCTTCCCTCCACGTTCAGCACTCCTTAAAGTTTTAATTTCCAGTATCCCCTCACCTATCCACATATGGCATGATTTCTACGATTCCCTCCAATCATATTTCCAATTGGATTGTGAAGCAGTAGTTTATGTATTTTCATATCCCTTCTTCTAAGCTAATTCTCAATGACAGCACATAATTTTCCCTATCCCCCCCCCTTGACTCTCCCTCCTAGAAACGACACCAATCATGATTAAGATAGGAGATAAACCTACAGAAAGACAAAGTTTGGCTCACTGTTAATAAAAATGTAAGATGAACAGAGAGGAAAGGAGATGTTTCAGTCTGGAAGGAGAAATGAGTCACTTGCCATCGGAGGTATCCAGCAATATTCGGGGAAGGAACAAGTTGTGGCTTGCATATTTCCTGAGACCTTGGAACAATTTTGCAAACCAAAAGTACTATGATTCTAAAAATGTACAGGAAACAATAGTAGGATGGGATATCTGCTTGAGAATTTATAGTGAATTATGGAGAAATCATTATGAATTAACTGTCCTCTAATAGGGCTTGTCTTATTTCTACCAGGCCAGAGGATTCCTTGCCTTGTTCAGACAGTCTTCATCTTTGGAAGAGATAGTCTAGTATAGATAAGATAAATCACTTGCTAGGAAGAGTTTGTTTTGGTCCATTTTATTAGCTTCTGAGTCAGTCTCTGTTCTCTACTATAACAAGACACCTGAGGCAGATCACTCTTCAAAGAAGCTTCCTCAGAATGGGTCTTTAGAGCTGCTGTAGTTCAAGAGCATAATGTTGATTCTGCTTGACTTCTAATGAGGCCCATATGATAGAAGAGAGGTTGACATGTGTAAGTCACATGACCACAGAGAGGTGAAAGAGGCTGGTCTGCTTTATCTTAAACCCATCTCACAGTCAGTAAGAGAGCTCATTTCAGCAAGATTTTACCCTATCTTAAGAATATTAACCTGATCTTCTGAAGAAGGATGTTAACACATTTATTAGAGTAGTTTTTTGTGACTTAATCAACTCTTGTTGATTTTCACCTCTTAGATGTCTTGTTGCTGCCTCTCAATATTGTTCAATTGGGGACTAGACTTCTAGCATTTGAACATTTCGGGGAACGCACTAAACAGCAGCTATGGATGCCTCATTCCTTTTCAAATGTCCCAGAGTTCAGACTACTTCTTAATACTATTGTTTGTGCACTCAAACCAAAAGTATAAATTCAGCTGGATCCTCGGGCTTTTCAAATAAGGTGGTATAACCAGACAATGATATGAGTTGAGAAGAAAATGTTCTGAAAATGTATCTCCATATGTCTAGGGTAAAAGAAGAGGAATTTGCCACCAACCCAAATAATAAAAGAATCCAAGTGGTGCAGAACAAAGAATGCTGTAGCTATGCCAACAGAAAATTACTACAGGAGGACAGCCTGGCCAGCTTCCATATTCATGGTAATAGCATATTGTCAAATATTCTACACTTAGGTTAAAAAAAAAACTAATTTGTGAAAGAGATGGGTCAGCTTGACTGCAAGCTGTACTGGGTCAAGGCCATTTATCACACTTAAAATAAAATCACCATTGGGAACCTTAACATTTTGCTTTCATCGTCATCAGGGACAGGAAATGTTTCAAAGGTACAATATTTTGGTAGTAAAATAGGAGGATTTTTTTTTCTTTCTGCCTAAGAGATAAACAGACATATTTTACTGATAGTAATAATGATTTTGTAGCAGAACTAAGATTCCTAGGATAGCCTAGGAGGAGGATGTTGGCCTCACTTATTTCTTTAAACTAGTTTCTGTCGCTTTGCTCAACAGGTAGTTCTGCCTGACTTGATGTATCTACGTGGCAGAATCTTGTGACTTCACAAGAGGTATGATAGCTTACATAAGCTCAGACTCTGTGGTGGGTCCAAGTAATCGATTGCTAAGAGTCTTCAGGTTCCCTTGGAGAGAATATTAAACTTGTATCAGTGTCCTAGGACTGAAAACTCTATGCTTCCCTATCTATGCACACATGTAATAAATGCTGTATTCGGGTGTCCTGGGTTTGCTTCTGAATACCCTGGCAGCTGTCATTAGGACTGAGATAGGGACTGCTGACATGTCAGAATGGGATGAGTACATCAGATGCTTAGGAAAGGAAGTGAGATGGTAGCATTCCCAGAGCAGGGCTGCTACTCCTTTGCTTCTTAGGGCAGCTTTACTCGCTTTCCCTCCTTATTGTCTTAACTATTTTTCTAAACAGTTTGGATGCTATCTTGTTCATTCATTTATAGTGTCATTAATTCATTCATTCATTCCTGTATCAGATAATTAGCAAATGCCTACTATATGAAAAAGCCCACTGAAAAATGTTCATAAGGAACTTGTGCTCTATTCTTCCTTGTAATTAGAAAATTGGACAATGAAAACAAAAGAGCAAAAGTAAAACAAGCAATTCATCATTAAAAATCAAACCAACTACCTGGGGCTGTGAGGTCATGGACCTTACTAGAGAGTAAATTACCACCATTTTGCTAGAACAGCATAATTCCTCATCACATTCTAAAGCTTATCCTAGTGTTCATAGATATACATAGCTCTTACCTCTCATCAAAGAAAATTATCTACAAGGCAAATGAAAACCACTACAGAAAACTACAACAGGTTATGATATAGAGATCACGGGGTTGTGTGGAGCCCAGCTCCAGTGACAGGACATCTACAACACAGCTCTTGCACGGTAGGCACAGAGAATATCATCGAAGAAGGAGTGAAAAGGTTATAAGAGCCAGAGATTCCAGGCTGTGAGACCCTATCTGTTGGAAATGAGAAGGAAGTAACACCATATTACTGGAACCATATGCTGCCCAAACAAGACCAAACAAAGACATCACCAGCAGATATGCTAATGTAGAAGAAGACCAAACTCCACTCCCTAGACAAACAAACAAAAAAAATCACAGAAAATTAATGATGAGAGAGAGAGAGAGAGAGAGACAGAGAGAGAGACAGAGAGAGAGATAGAGAGAGAGACAGAGAGAGAGAGAGAGAGAGAGAATTACCTTTTCCCAAAATGAACCTAGTGGGTTATCTAATACAAAGTAGTCGGCCCTCAAATCATATGCACACAAGGAATACTAAATAGATTCAACAGGATGTATTTATTTGTTTATGTATGTATATGCCACATTAATAATCAAAAAGAAGTGATCTATTTAAGAGGGAGTACACATGATTGGAAGAGAAAGGAAAGGAGGAAGTGATGTAATTGTATTTTAACTAAATATCTGTGTATAACAGAAAAAATTCAATTGAAGAAACAAAGAAACAAAAGGTAGGTTTCATATAAAATGTATGTCTATGATAAATAAAAATAAACAGATTAAGTCATAAACAGTAACTATTTCCTCAACTATTTTGTAGAATAATTTAATATTTATTATATTTGAGGTCATTTTAACTTATAGATTATATTCTTACCTTAGGGGAAAAAATGACCTATTGTAAAAAAATTCAGATGAGCAAGTGAATACCATCCTCTGTTTAATTATTTAAAAAATAAAAAGCTTCATCTGTTGGCATTATTAACTAGTAACACTAAGAGTTTATTATGTAAGTAATAATTAATTGCATTTGTTTATAATTATAAAGCTAGTGACTTTAGAGAGAAAGTAATGGAACTGTATAAAGAATGAATTCATTTCCTTTTATTTAATGTCCAAATCACCAGGCTTATGAACTAATATACTGTTAATTACCCCTTTGGAATGAGTACTAGTGTTCTAGAATGTTCTTTCTCTTCTTCCCCTCTTTCCTAGTTCTCACTTCCCTTCTATCATCTGAGTTTCTCACTTCTAGGTCACCCCCCCCCCCGCAAAAAAAAAAAAATGAGGTCAGGTTTGGTCCAGAAGCAGCATTTCCTCAGGCTAGCAGAGGGTGAGGCCAGTTCTGAGCTGGCCCTGGTACTGGGACAGTTTGCTAGTTGCTATGTTCAACTGAGTACTCCCTCCTCCATTGGAATTTGCTTCTCTTCTCGGTTCACAGAAGCCCAGGTCCTGGCCTCTCAGAACACAGTTCAATCTTTATCTATTTGGTCAGTTATTTACTTCATGATTATTGAGGTTGTGGTTAATGAATGTTGCCAACAGAAGCAGTTAAGGAACTTGTGTTTTGGATCTGCAGTCTATATGGTACATACCAGACAGATATTTTACCCTTCATTTTAGGAGATGGGACATGGGCCTAGAAGTTGGTCAACATATTTTTTATTTCGTTTTGAAGCAAGATTTCACTATACTGCCCGTGCTGCCTTGGCTGGCCTGGAGCTTGTAATTTTACTGCTTCAGCTTCTCCAATAGTTGGAACAAGTAACTATCAGTCATGTGACATCACTGTCTATGTTTTGGTTTTATTGAGAGCATTTGGCTCATCTTAAGGATTTAGATGCATGAACCTGAAAATTAATTGAAAATATTAAAACACAGCAAGATAAATGCCAAACTACTAGATGGTAGAGGGGGAAAATGCCTTTTTGTAAAATTAGATATTTTCTTTATTTACATTTCAAATGCTATCCCAAAAGTTCCCTATACCCTCCCCATGTCCTGCTCCCCTACCCACCCACTCCCACTTCCTGGCCCTGGCATTCCCCTGTACTGGGGCATATAAAGTTTATAAGACCAAGGGGCCTCTCTTCCCAGTGATGGCCGACTAGGCCATCTTCTGCTACATATGCATCTAGAGACACATATGCCAGCAAGATTTTGCTGAAAATGCCTTCTTTTAACAGCTTGTAAAATGGTTGTAGAGTCAGCTCACATATAACACTGCCTTCCCTTCACATAATGTCTAGAGGTTTTGAAGTTTGTAAAGATGGTTGGAATATATAAACAGGGACCCCAGATGGTAGGGTGGCTCAGCTGGTAAAGGCACCTGCTAACACACATAGCGACTGAAGTTCGGTCTTTCAGACCCTCATAGACAAATGGGGAAACCGATGCTTACATTTCTTTTATCCCCTGACCTTTATACAGGTGCCATAATGTGTATGTGACTGCTCACTAATATGCACACACAATAAATACATTTTAAAAATAAATCCATAGGGATCCTTCAGGAATGACATTCAGTTGTGAGACTGGTGGAGGCTTAAGAACAAATGAAAGCCTTGACCAAAAGTCTCAATTGCAATTGACTTCAATTGGCATGCATTTTATACTCTAAAGATTCAAAGAATAAAAATAGCAGTGCGATGGAGGCAGATGATGATTCAGGACGAGTAAAAGCATCCTGACTTTTGGTGTGTTTTCCCCTCCTTAGCAATTACACATAACTGTACAACTCTTTTGTACAACTATTTTGTGAACTTAAAACATTGAAATGCCAGCTATCTTTTGAAACCTGAACACTCTACTGATGAACACCATACCATAACCAGCCATAAACAATGTGTCTATTTGGCCTCATTTGATTACAGTCCTGGGTAAGCAGATAGATACTACCCACTGAGTACAGACTTGTACCCAGAAGTTTGATAGAGACATGAGAAGTAACTGAATGCCTACCTCAAAGAATTAACAACCTTACTGAAACATTAGGATTCATATGGATTAGTAAAATAATGAACTGTGTAAGTCATCCTATGTCAAAGCTACAGAGGATTTTACAGTTACTAAGTCAATGACTCTCAAATTCTAAGATGCATAAAATTGCATATAAAGCTAACCAAACAGGAAGACTCTCAAGACTCATTCTGGTTCAGCACCACTGTCCTTTCCACTTAGATCAAGCTCTCCAGGAAACGTGGACGCATTTACCCTAAGAAGCTTCCTGGAATAGACTTGGAAAGTAATGGATCAGGGACGTGAGCACAGATTAGACTTATCTCTATAGAGAAGCAGTTTGTAAATGAATCAAAAAGATCAAATTTCATCATGGGGTGGGATTGAAGGAAAGAAGGAACACATATTCTTTTTATTTTTTTCCAAAATTTTTATTAGATATTTTCTTAATTTACATTTCAAATGCTATTCCGAAAGTCCCCTCCCCTCTCCCCCATCCCTGTTCCCCTGCCTACCCACTCCCACTTCTTGGCCCTGGCGTTCCCCTGTATTGGGGCATATAAAGATTGCGGTACCAAGGGGCCTCTCTTCCCAATGATGGCCGACTAGGCCATCTTCTGCTACATATGGAGCTAGAGACACGAGTTCTGGGGGTTCTGGTTAGTTTATATTGTTGATCCTCTTCTAGGGTTGCAGACCTCTTCAGCTCCTGGGGTTCTATCTCTAGCTTATCCATTGTGGGCCCTGTGTTCCCTCTTATAGATGATTATGAGCATCCACTTCTGTACAAGAACACATATTCTTAAAAGGAAAGGCTTGAAGAAAAGTACAAATCAATGAATATATTATAAGAAAAGAACAAAGAGAAAAACTCGCTTACACTCTGTTCCCACTGATTGCCTGAACAAATCAAGTGCGATGGGTAACTGAAGTGTCTTACAATAGATAAAGGAGCCCTCTGCTATCTGTGCTCAAACATTTCATACCACTTATGCTATCCATAATGCCCAAGAGTAAATGAAAAAGGTATGACCCTGAAGCTTACCAAAGCACATGCAAGGTCTATGTGTGTTAGTGGGTTGAATAAGTAGTCAATATTGTAGATATATGGCATCATGGAAAAGAAGAATAGAGTCAGAAAGAGATGGAGTCAAGTCATTACTCTGTCAGTTGATTTCTGGCACATTTAAACTCACCTCTTTGAATCTGAGTTTTCACAAAACACAAATAGTGGTAGCAAACCACAATACAAAAGTTCATGTCTTGTATTTGTGTATGGTCATGTTACTGGAGACTGAGCCTGGAGACCCATGATTGCTAGGCAAGGGCTCTACCACTGAGTCATTATCCACCCCCTTTATGTTTTTTAATACTGAGACAGGGTCTCACTAAATTGTCTTAAGCTCACTCTGTAGTTCAGAATGTTCTTGACTTAAAATCCTCCTGCTTTAGCATCTCAAGTTGCTGTGCTATATTCCTGGACTATATTAGGTTTCGAAAATTAGATGGGGTAGAGACTATAAAATCCCTAGTGCACAGTAGAATATGGTGTGCAAGGCAACAGCATTAGTAATTTTTTTAAAAAATATTTGAACAAAATGAGTTTTAAATTAACTGATGATCACCTGTTGTTACAAACGTATTTCTTATATAGCACAATTATACATTAAAGCAGCTACAGTATGTCATAAGAGGTTTAGTTTCTCTGCATAAGAAAGTTAAAATTCAACCCAGGGAACGAACCTGTCTTTGCCTTGAAACTGGCTAACAACAGGGTGCAATTTGCAGAGTGTCTTGAGGTATGTTCTCCAGAAGCTCCAAATAGTTTTGTTGCCTGGTGAGTCCTGAGTGACATTTATCGCCTACTAATCCTAATTACTTTGTCAGATCTCTTCTCTCTGTGACAGCAAGAGAATATGGCTGAGGTTAGGAGAATGGCTCTGTGGCTGAGGAGTAGCTAAGGATGGGCATTTTGGAATTATGGGATGAAACTTCTTGTGCCGGCGCCCACAGAAGACAGGTCCAGCTATAGTTTCAGGTCACAGAATGAGGGTCCTGAGAACCTTTCTATGAGGAGAAATGGTCGCCATAAGAGAGCAGAGGCATGGGCAAACATCAAGTGCTCTTATTTGGCTTCTGTCTGACTGACATGTCACCTCCCTGACACTATGCATAGGTCTTCATTTCTGTTAAGTGGCACATAAATGCTTTTCCGTTTTTTTATATCATTTCACAAAGTGGTGTCCTCCGAGATGGGAAAGTGAAGTTCAAATGGTCACAGCAGGCGGCCTAAGAAAATCTGAGACCTAAAGTGTTTTCTTCAAAAACTAGAAAAAGGTTATTAGTGGGGGAAAAATAAGGATAATTCTGAGCAGCTCAGTTCCTTTAACCTCTTCTTAATATTCTTTATTATTGCTGCTTTGTGGGTAGTCACTATTATATTTCTATTGTTATTCAGATGGCAATCACCCTTTCTTTCATCTGTGAATTTGTTTTATGTAGGGACCCATTATTATTCAGAAACTCTTTTCTATTTACCTCTCTTGTTTTCCTGAATCACTGTGTGTAATTTGCCTGGAAATTTATCATTTTAGAGGGGGAAATACTTATTCACACTAACTCAGGGGCTATTATTAAAAGGAATAGTTTTCCTTGGTACAAAAATAAAGCAGAGTCAACACTAATATGGAATTAGAAGTCAAGTCTAAATGATAACCATATGTTATATACTAGTGAAGTCTGTGTCAAGAGGAATTTACTATAAATTTCAGGAGGTCTGGTGGGGTGCTTTGTTAATACCTAAGGATGAGTTCAAAGTTGCTAACTTGAGCTTTAGTGGGCAATTCACATTTTAAAACACGCAAGACCATCCCTAGCCACACCTTCTCTATATTGTAACATTTTTTATCTTTCCCTACACACACACATGATGGCTCTCCCATGCAAGCACACATGCACACACAGCCCTCGAGTGACCTTCCTCATTTATCTCTGTACAATTCCCTTGATAATTATGTAACTAATATCAGTACAATAATATTTCAAACACATAAAGGTCTTAAAGGAGAATGTTTATATAAGGTTCATTTTTTGTTTCCTACCAAGAAAAGGTATTAAGATCTCTAAAAGGCACAATATACTTTGCTTTTAAAGTAAAAGGAAAAATTGCTATCAATTTTTCAGAATGCTGACTCAGTCCACAACCCAAGAAGCCCCAGGAAAAGCCATCAGTATCAAACATCCTTTCTTTTACGCACTCCCCTGCACTGAAATCCATGCAATTGGAGCTGCAATTTCACCTTAGACAATGAAGTATACTTTCTTAGATAGGTCTCTGGACACAGTCTGTGCTGAAATATTGAGAGTATCACAACAGTTGTGACAACTTCAACTAGAAGAAGCCAAGGTTCATCAAAAGGGACAGAGGGGATTAAGTGTGAACAAAGACAGTTAACTTCATTCATGATCTGATCTTACCTTCTCCTGGTCTTTCAAAGCTATAGCCAGTTATTGTGCACCAAGAAAGAAAGATAGAAAGAGAAGAAGAAAGAAAGAAAGAAAGAAAGAAAGAAAGAAAGAAAGAAAGAAAGAAAGAAAGAAAGAAAAGAAAGAAGGAAAGAAGGAAGGAAGGAAGAAAGAAAGAAGAAAGAAAGGAGAAAAATAAAGAAAGGACAGACAGACAGAGAGAGAGAGAGAGAGAGAGAGAGAGAGAGAGAGAATCAATATTACTTTTTATAAATCACATAAGCAAATGGTCTTTGAGTCCGCAAGCACTTTTGGGCTTATCTCTTTCTTTTAATTGTGATAGTAAAACAATAAAAATGAGATTTAATTTTAACTAACATTGGTCTGTCTGAGGCGGTAAGTAAAGATGGTGAGGTAGAGAAATATTAATCCAGGCTGGTTATTTAACATCTGCCTGAGTGTGAGGAGGATACTGTTGAAGGCATCTGCTCAGGACAATGAAGCTCCTCAATTATGCTTTGGTCTATCGCCGCTTTCTCCTCGTGGTTTTCACTGTTTTGGTTTTCTTGCCACTCCCTCTCATCATCCGCACCAAGGTAAGCAAGCTTGGATCACACACAGGCACATGGCTTGGGCTGTGGCATGGCTTGTCCTTCGATATTGATTATGGTCTGGTTCAAAGCTGAAGGAATGGTAATACTTTCTGCTTGTCTATACATTGTACTTGTCTGTTTTCTTCATTTGTAATGGTTGGTCTTATTTTCACCTCGGCATTATTAAGTGGAATAACTAGATGTAATAATCAATGAGATTTGTTCTCCACCTGTCAACTAGATGAAAGAAAGAACAAAAGAAACATAACCCTTTAAATCTCTCAAGTTCTCAGTCTCCAAGGTAAACAATCTCTTCCCCCCAAGAATAAGCAATTATATATTTCTATAAAGGACTCGCAGGGATACCCAGCTTTGTGACATTGTGATATGATGTTGTTGTCAGCTACAAATATGTTGTGATGTATTCATAGTTATTCTAGGATGCAGGAGCCCTAAGGGTTGTAGGTTATATAGCCCAACACAGAACAATGGGCAGAGTAAGGTCTAGAGACACCTGCTGAGCTGTCAGCTCTGTGGCTTAGAGTCAGCCACAAAACTTCCCAGAAATTTAATTTCCTTCTGGAACAGAGACATCAAAGATGTGATGTTATTTTCCAGGTTAATCAGAAAATGTAATAAGTCATCGCTTTGCTCATTTCAGATTTTAGTGTACTTACATTGGCAGACTTATGAATATCTTTCAGTTTGCTCTTGGAGAGAATCAGTTGATTAAGCCCAGATTATAAAACTCAGTGAATGTTCCATGTTTTGGTGACAGGGTCTGAACAGGCAAACACTCAGTGAGCACCTTTGCTCTGCCAGCCACAAGTGTGATCTGGTGGTAGGAGAACAGGTGCTAGAGACCGGCTCTCTGCTTGAGATGCCACATTTAGCATTTGCAAGCTGTGTGACCTGAGCAACTTACATAACCTTCCTGCACTTCTGCTTTCTCCGAAGAGTGGGATCATGGCAGGCTTGTTGTGAGCACTAAATGAGCTCACCAAACAGTGAGCGGGTTTTCCTAGTCTCCCTTCATGTGCTGCCTATACAGCTAGGGGAATTCTTACCCTCCCTTGGCGTGCAGTCCTTCCACTTAGTAGAAAAGAACCTAGCTGATGCTCTTTAGCCATTAGTACTGTTGTATTAATAAAGTAGAAGAGTTATGGTACATTGGGTACCCTAGCTTCCAGCAGAAGTCTTAGCCACATATCTGGAAATTCACTGAAGGAAATTCATGTGCAGTAATAGAATGCTATGGATTATTTTCAGCCAGGTTTCATCTTACTGTAGCTTTCTACACTTGATTCCCACCCACGAGACTAGGCAGCTGTGTGACCCTGATGAGTGGACCAGATAACAAAATTGACTCGTACATAATAAGCTCTAATACAGCTCCTCCCCTCACCATTTCTAGGTCTGTTACTCCATCTATTATGCACAATTACCTCTTTACAAGCTCTCTGATCTTATGAATCTGCAGATGTATCAGAATTTTCTCCCAGGCACATTTTGATTCATACATGGATGCTTGCCATATTTTAATATTCCTGCCTTAGTCTCAACATGGCCCTTACTTATTTCAGGGATTAAATGAAATTAAACTACAATCAATCCTATGTCATGAACACATATCATCTGTACTGCTCCTCTGATGCACAGATACATCTCACTCTAATTATTATCCATAATTTTAGGGAAAATAAATATAAGCTCACTGAGAAATAAAACAAATACATAAATAAAAAAGCAATAATGTGAGTTCATGATTCACCACCAGGAAAGTGTATCATTGCTAAGATATATACTCATTGATTTTCCTTTCCCAAACATGCAATGATAAAAGTATATTACATCTGCACATTAGCCCAAGTACATTGAGTGCAAAGCAAGGAGTCTGGTATCAAGTTGTACTTATGAATGTGTTCCACTTTTGCTTCATTCTAATCAATTCACTTGTTAAATTCAATTAATTTTAATGAGAAAAAATTTCATAACACCATAACAGAATTTTATTTTATTTCATTTTTGGCAAATTTGAATAGAAATTTTACCATTAACCAACTACTAAGCAAACTTAAAAGAACATTATTTAACTCTTGCATTGAAGGTAGGAAAGAAGGTAGAATATTTGGTAGAGGCTTACATCTACGAGGATATACATCAATTTATGGTTATCATCTTTGCTACAGAAGCAAGGAAACCTGCACTTGTAGACACAGCAATGAGGTAACAGAGGAATTCAAGCAAAATGAAAAGTCAAACTTGTTTTTTAAAAACACAATGAATGTATGTGACACAGAACCAATAAATGGGGAGTTGCTGGCTGAGATTTCCACTGGTTACTGATGATTTCAGGGTCTGGCCTTGTCTCCTATCTCCATTCCATCTCCAGCCAAAAATGTGTCCTCAACAAAGGGATCCTCAGAGAATTTTTAAGCAACATTAAGAGGGAAAGAGAAAGGATATCTGTACAGAGCACTCCTCTCTTCCAGGCATTCTGCCAAGTGCTTTGCCCAAATCATTCTATTGAACCTTCTAACAACCCCACAGATGATGACTGACAGGCCAGCGTTCTCATTCCACATCTGAAGGGATACATGCTCAGGGACGCTGAACACAATGAAGACTGAGAAACTTGTCCTGAACTTGGGTTTCATCAATATTTGGAATTCATATGTTAACAGGTGTTTTACAGACTTTTCTCAGTTTTGTGCTTTTTAAAGGTTTATTCCCTGTGGATTGTTAATCATTTATCAACAACTCGGGCAGTTCTCTACAAGATAATGCTCCCAATAAGCCAAAGAGCAAAGGAGGTTTATCCTATTTCCTTAATTAGCATCATGCTACTTAGACTCCTGAAGTAGAAAATGGCATTGATTCCCGACACTGGGGAAAGGTCTTTTGAGAAATGAAGCAATGAACTAGGTGTGTGCTGTTTCTGTTTCCTGATGTCACAGAGTCCCAGCTATGTCACATGGTCTGCTGGTCGGGTTATGTTGACCCTTTCTCGTCTGGTTGTCACTATGAATCACGGCATTGGGTTGGTTCTCCATACCAGCTTGTTGAATGAGAAATTGAACCTATGTTTTTTCAGTGCTTTCATGGGAATGACATCTTGTAAGGAAAGCGATTGTGCCTTATTCCTGAAGCTTCAGGGCATAAGCTTAATAGAACACCAGATTTAATTTTTACAAATTGGTTATTACTATTAACCAGTCACTCAAGTTTTTAAATAAATAAAGAAAAACTAGTAAAGAGCTTCATAAAATGTGGTTGCTCGTGTTTTCAAACACTTGTCTGATTCCATTTTCTGATGACCAATATTCATTACAAGTAATTATATGCCTCTATCAATGTTCCGTGGTGGTTAGTTCAGTCCCATGGCATTGCTGTAGATGTTCCTTTGATAAGTGATAAGTTATACCTTCTTATGAATATAAAGTATCAGAAATGTTTTTAAATTCTCACCTAAATACAAAGGTATTTTTACTGCTTCCCAGTTAGTCACTAATCAATAACAAAGTAATCAATAACAAAGTTCTAGTGCAACTGCTGGGTTTTTTAAATTTAAATAATCACAGTGAATTTTTCTCATTTTAAAGAAGAAATTGCCTCAACATTCCCATACAGAAGGCTATTATTAATACCGGCCTAGGCGGTGTGTTACAGTTTCATTTATATTTTCTATGTAACTGTTTGTTTATGACAACTTCTAGCAGTTTTCTAATTTTAATCTTTTTAGCATGTGCTCAGTTTTATTTTCATTCTTTTATTTATTTATTTTTACAGTGTTTTGGTTTGTCTTGGTATTACTATTTATGAAACATAAAAGATTGAAAGAAAGTCTAGCTAGGGACTTAGCTCTATCAGCACAATATTGGTCATCCATGAAATCCTGAGATCAAGGCCCAGCAATGTGTAAACAAGGTGTGGTAGTCCAATCACCTAATCCTAGCAATAGAAGTAGGAGGAGTGGAGGTCAAGGTCAAGGCCAGTTTGGGCTTAGCTAGATACTGTCTCTATAAAAAATGTTCTTTGAGAAGCCATAGGAAAAATCTGAGCCGTCATATATTATTCTATTGGCCGCATTTCTCCCAAGAGTGTCTCACTCCAGCTGCCTGATGCTTTTGCTCAGAGCCCTTTTCACAATAAAGAGACGGGGAAACAATACTGAGAAAAAAATTTACTAGTTGATAGATTGTAAGATCCCAACTGCATTTCAGTTTTCTCTTTGATACTTCAGTTTTGTTTGTTTGCTTGTTTGTTTTTTAATACTTTACATCAAGATGGACTCAAGAAGGGAGATGAGTATGGGAGAGTCAAGATAAACTCATAAGCTTCAAACCCATGTGTCCTTTCAGACACTTTCCCCTTCCCTCTCTCATACCACTGAGTGTGTTGTCTTTCCATCTAAATCTGCTCTCTCCATCCTTCTTCGATTCTCCATCCTCACTGTTCTCTCCTTGTGACAACAATCTTCATCTCTAGTTACACATCATCTTTTCACACCCATTCTTCCAAAATCTCGCCAGAGAACTGATTTCAAAATGCCAGCTTGATCCAGTTATGATCACCAGGCAAACATTGTTTACACTGATGAAAAGTTTCATCTTTGACATTTGTCCCAATAACTTCCCATATCTGTCTTCTACCCTCACTCTTTGCTGTCCCCAGAGTACCAGTGACTATACCTAATGTGCTCTCTTTGCTCATGCTAGGATATCTCCCTGTCTCCTACTTTCTCTTGCCCTCCTTGAGAAAGCAGAGCAAACTGAGAATCATTATGACTGCTCATGTTTTATCATAGCTATGTTGGCCCTATTGTAGTATGCATTCCATGGGGTGATTATCTTTGCCTTCCTCTACAGACTATAAATGCCTTAAGAGGACCATGCAGATAGTTAAACCCCAAATACAGGGCTTGTCACACAGAGAGTAGATGACTATGTTGAGTGAGCAAATAGGTTGTTCTTGGGTGGCAGAAGGGTACGGAATTTCTATGAGCTCTAAGGTGAAGGGAACGTGGGTATAAATGGAAGGTGTCTGACAACAAAGCTCATTTTCCCTTCTAGGAGAGGACTTTGTACCTTGCTTGGTAAACATGACAAATGTGACAGTTCATAATATGCCTCATAATAATTATTAGAAATAGTCAATATCTCCTTTCAACAGTTAAACAAACTCAAGTTAAAAATTACTCAAAGTCACAGGAACTTATAAATGGAACAAAACGATTATAGGAGACTGGCTGACTCCAAAACCCACAGAGGACAGCCCTCTTTTGTGTTATATATATGTGTGTGTGTGTGTATATATATATATATATATATATATATATATATATATATTTTAAATTAACATACAAGGTACTAGAAACTCCAAAGCCCACAGAGCACAGTGGCATTTTGTATTGTGTTTTTTAATTCTTCAATTAGAAAACTAATTGAAACAGGGTATTAGAAACACTATGGCATTTTCTTCCACTAAAACTTACTTTGTTAGGAAATGACATTGCTCTGGAATAGTGTTTCTATACGATCCTGAAAAGGTATACATCAGTTGTCGCACTTAAAATCCCACAAGTGCTCATTGAGATGCCGATTCTCTGGTCTTGTAACTGTTGCACAAGAACCTTGACCTATGATGGACTCTTAAGGTGTCAAGAAATACAGGTCAGTTACTTTAAGCTTCTGAGATACATGGATATTTTCCATGGGTTAGCCTCATCTGTCTCCCAGTATTTAAATAATTCTTATAAGTTGTCTAAGAGATTTTGACATCCTACCCTTGGCCTATCCCCTCATCAATAAAATGAAGAGGATTCTCTTTTAAAACTTTGAGATACTGTCTACAGATCAGCTTCTCTAGACTCACCTCAGATTTGTCTGGAAAAATCCCAGGTTTTGGATGATTGTTAGCAAAATTCCCAGGTGATTGTGATCATAATTCATGGATTTCATTTTAATGCATAACATGTAGAACAGTGGTTATTTCCAATTCAATACTGTGGGAGTGGGGTCAGAGTGAGATGAAAGTCATGCCTCTAGTGTGCTAGCTAGGTATTGAAGTAGAATGAAAAGGGGAGTTAAAAACAATCCCTGATACCTGGCATAGTGAGGCCACCACCTGGCTATCTCAGCTCTCCCGTTTTAAAGACTAAAATCTAACCCGAGATGCTAACTCTTTTCCCCTGACTGTAACATTGAGCTCCATACCTTCCATCTTCAAAGATAGGGATGTTTTAAAATATATCAAGCTTTGTGATTAGTATGGATTGAGCCTTGATCCCTAACCACTGAGTGGGGCACGTGTATCAGAAGCCATGCACAACTTCAGGTTCTGCCAGGTAATAATGCTTTCCTTATAGCACACAGACTTAGAGTGCATTCTTTTCTCCTTTCTTATCGGCTTTGTGTCCTCTTCAGAAAATTAGTTGTCATGAGTGAGGCCTGTGGTTGATCTGTTTTCCTTAAGTTCTGATGGAAAGAGAACAACTCTTTTATCCACATAAGGACCACACCCACAGCCCACTATCAGTCAGTGTGTCCTTCAAAAAAGGAAGGGAGGAAAAATTATTTAAAACAGAATGTATGTGTCATTTTCATCTGGGGTTATCATTTAAAAGATAACCAAGGTGATTTTTAAACAACCACATTTTTCATGATAATATGAGAAGTTTGGGAAAGGGAAAAATATTCCAATTGACTAGTCATCATTACATTTATGTTGGCTCTTCTTAGCTGAGTAAGATAAGACAGAATGAAGATGTTCTTAAGTCAAGACTGGGGATGTGGGGGAATATTAGCTGTGAGGACTTCACCTCTGCACAGAAATATTTTAGTTGTGATTCTTTTGGTTAGAGAGATGAGGACATTAAGGAAAATGGAAAGATATTCTCTCACCTGGGGGAGAGCGTTTAGGCTAAAGCAAGCAGAAGAGAGAAAAAAGAGGAGCAGAGTAAAGCAACAGATCCCTAAAGCTAAGGAATCGTGTGCTTGGATCGACAAAGGTGTCTTGTGTAAGTGTCAAAATAAATTAGCAAAGAGAGTAGTACAGTGAACATAGCCAATTCATAGTCAACAGTTCCCACAAATGATTCTGGAGTCAGATCCAGCTCAACACCAGAAACAAAGGGCAAAAGAGATATTCTTTAATTTATGAAAGACAAAACGAGGAAGACTGGCCACTGCTTCTAGTCCATAGGAAGCAGACACTTCCAGTTTCCCTAGCCAGAAAGAACCGCACATCAGCTTTCTTATTTAGTCGGATGCACCATTTGGGTCATACTAGCAGGATTAGGGCTCTCAGCTGAATCTTATCTAAGGACTCATGGAGGTAAAAGTGGAACTCCAGAGCAGAAAGATATGAAAAAAAAAACAACAACAAACAACAAACAAAAATAAGGGGTTAATCAGAAGAAAGGGGGGATAAGAGAGTTTTTTTTATACATATATATATATATATATATATATATATATATATATATATATATATGAAATTATCACAATAAACTCTTGTTAAAACTAAAAAAAAGATAAGTATAGAAAGAGAAATCACACAATGAAAATAATAGTAAAGTTTCTTTTGTGTATATGATGAGTTGAGGGTTGACTATTTTGTATTAGAAACCAATTTGAGGGGGCGGGTCTTCCCTAGGGAAGACTATTCCGCTTGTTCTCAGCACTTTTAGTTACTTATCATTCTTTGTCTAGGGTTTGAAGCACCATGGTCTTTTCCTCATTTCATGGTAACATGTCCATTGGTGATACCCTGCTTGCTCAGATCCTGCTTAGACTGTCATGTAGATGAGACTTCTTTGGATATAACTTCTCCGACATCTCTATGAGACGAAGCCTCACAGCAAACTTCCTGTTTCTCTGGCCTCTAGCTCTTACAATCTTTCCAATCTTTTTGCTATGATCTAAGGTACAGAAATTGTTCTCTCTCTCTCTTTCTCTCTCTCTCCTCTCTCTCTCTCTCTCTCTCTCTCTCTCTGTGTGTGTGTGTGTGTGTGTGTGTGTGTGTGTGTGTGTGTGTGTGTGTATGTGTGTGTGTGTATAAATTTAAAGAAAAGAGGCCATAAAGCTCAAACATTACAAGGTATTGTAAGGGAGATATGTTGAAAGGGTTTGGGAGAGAAATGGGGAAGAGAAAACAATATAATTATGATTTAATTTTTAAATGTATATAAAATAAATAAATAAAACAGCTATTACTCGGGATACTTTGGAAAGCTTCAAAAATGCACTACAGTAATGAAGGTTGCAGAAATCAATAAGTAGGTGAAAACACCAAAAATGCAATGAAAATAATCAGAAATAAGCAATATAGGAAAGGAGAAGAATATAAATGACAGAAAAGTCTTAAAAATTATGTTAGACATGAATAAAGATAGTCATAGAAATTAAAACAACAGACTGAAATTTAAAACTCAGAAATGTCTTGGGAGTTTTGAGTGGCCTTACATAATCAGCTTCCTCAGGAGAAATGTTTTTGGTTTTATTGTTGAATTCAGTTTCTTCAAGGATTATGTTTTATTTCAACTAACATAAGCAATTTTCTGTGCCAATACCATACATAGATAAGACTAATAATAAGACCATGTTAAGGCATGACCCAGGTACAGCCAGAAGGTATACTGATTAGGAAGGTGTCGATTGGGAGACTATTCTTCCTCCCCTATGCCTGAATAAGTTGGGGCACATTATTAGGTGTTCTTGTAAGGGTAAGCTTTATTGTAATCTGTGTTGTGTTTGTCTTGTTTCCTGGTAATCATCTTGCCAGTTTGCAGCCAGATGGATAACTAAATATCAGATAATAACATCCCTACAGATGTTTGAATTGGCCTCATGTCTATCATTAATTTTAGATTTTTTTAAGGTATACTACACTCTATACTCTTCCCTTGAAGGGTCAATACTCTACTCTGCCAGCACTTGGAAATGTATCCCTCATGGTCTGCCAAATATTAAAGAACAGATTTCTTTTGAAAGAGAGGAGATCACTAAGGGTGATCTTTAATACTTTCCGAGTGAAAGTATTAAATGTCTTTGGAGCCATGGGGTCAATCAGGAAAACAAATTAAGGTATAGATAGGCTTATTGGATTAGGTAGTTTTGGTTTAGGTTTCTTAAGTATCTGACTAGTCTCACCTACCCATTAATATCAAGAGACAAACTCAAGGAACAAAAGTCTTCCAGAGTATCAAAATGTAGAACATAGTATTATCTGAAAATGTAACCCCAAACAGAAGATGAGAAGGCACTAGAGACTTCAAGAGCCTTAGATATCAATTGTATCAGAATGAGTATTTCCTTTACCATGGTTCTTTTTGGCCTCCAAAAGTTATCTTTTTCCTATATAAGAAACACCTAGTGATGAGGAATGCTGAAACAGCCATCACAATTGCCCAGCCACACTTCTATTGAATGGAAGTAGAAGAATAAAGGCTGGGAATACTGGCTTTAATAAGGGGATTCAAGAAGAGGGTGGGGTGATATTGGGTTGCCTAAATGAAAATATATAGAAATAGACCACCATCATTATTCAGGACTGGCCAGTTAAGAGGATGCTTAGCAAGACAGGGATGGGGATCCAATCATAATTAGGGTATCTTGCAGGCCAGGGCATCTATAGTCTAGTGCTAGTAAAAAGAGAAATGGGTACCATCCTCAGAGCAATCTGGTGAGGCTGAACTATGTTAACTGTTAGGGAGAGCAAAGTAGGTCCATTATCCGGTTGAGTAGTTGGAGGACATGAGAGTTAGAATAGGTGCCTCTGTAGTAAAGAAAGATTGGTTAACAGACAAGTGTTTGGATTGAGACATGGGCTGAGTGACTCTCTGGGAAAATTGTCAGTTAGTAGTTGACAATTAAAAGGGTGGAGTCATGAGAGTGAGTTGTAAAAAGGACCAAGCTTGGGCCCCCCTTAGTCTCTGGTTTCTTACTTGATTATATCATCTCCCTTTACATGTACTTCCCTCATTGGGATCTCAACCACCACAGGATGCTCATGAGACCCAAGAAGACCATCCAGACTTGGGCATTTGCATGACAACAATGGGAAACAGAACAACACTCAGGCTGTAGGCCAGTTTGAGAAGTACACGAAGGTCTGAGATGAAACTGTGATTCTCAATTTTATTTTTCAAGTAAAGCTCAAGTCTATTAAGGCAAGTTTGCGAAAAATAAAGCAATTTACCAACTAGATCAGAACCCTTATTGAAAAGCCATAGAAATTAAAAGAATGTTAATATTGTAAGAAGCAATATGGAGAAGCAGCAATAGGGAAGGGTGTTGTTTTGTACTATTGTACCAACAACAAGACTGTACAAATTATAATAAATAATAAATATAAGATACAAAATTAGTATAACCACCATTTTGGAAAATAGAAATAGCTAAAAATAAAAGCAAGTTTATATGGTCCCTTCCACCAAGAAATGTTGCTAATTATTTTCTGTCCTAGAATTGAAAATCTTTTTCTTATATCCATATGGAGCTGAGTTATAAAGATGTTTGCAACCATACAATATTGAAAAATTAAGGGTTAGAAAGCTAATATATTCCTTAGCAAGGAAAATGCGATCCACTTAAAATGAATTTAACAATAGTTACACTTATATTAGTATGAATGCGCTTGCAATGTGAAATACAGAGTGAAAAAAACATCACAAAAGACTACCCAAGTAGAGCATTTTAATTTTAAAAGTGTGTGCTGAGCTTGAAGAGGTAGTTCAGAGGGTATTACGCTCACTGCACAAACACAGATATCTGAGTTTAGTCTCCAGCACTCATGTAAAAGCCAGGGGTGGTGGTAAGTACCTGCAAGCCCTGTGTTGGGAGGTGGAAAGGGGAGAATGCCAGGGATCACTAGTCAACCAGGCTAGGCCAGACACTGAGCCCCGGGTTCACTAAGAGCCTGCCAAAAATAGGGAAGAGAAGTGGTTGAGAAAGACATTCCAACTTGAACTTTTGACCTCCACACATGACTGCACAGGCAAGTGCACTTTTACACAAATATGCACACAGGCCGACACCACACACAAAGAAGAGAAAAAAGCATGGTTATTAAAATGCTAGTGACCTCTATATATTAAAAAAAAATCACAAAACAGACAGGAGACAAACCACAAACTAGACAGATCTAGATCTCGGGGATGAGTACATGGAAAGGACACAAGGAAGAGACTCTGAGGAGCTTTTCACAGACACATTTTCTATCTTCAAAAAAATAAAATAAATAGGACTGAATATCTATATTTGCTCAATATGGCAAAGTAAACAACTCTATCTGTTATGCAATTTTTCTAACTGCCCTAAATATTTTAGAATTCCAAAGGCTATTTTAAAATAATTTGCTCCAATCTTTAACACCTGAGTATTTTTAATGTAAAGGAAAAGCATCTTCCCATAACATTTCCAACACCCTTAGTGAGAGAGAACCTTGCTGGATCAGGAAAAGGTAGAGACAGTCAAGAGGGGGCCAGAGAGGTCCAGATGATCACAGGCAGGCATCTTAGATTAAGGGACAGTGCATCTCCTTTATTTTGATTTAATGGAACATCTGATGACCGTATACTGGGCAGTCTCCTCTGATCGAATGAGTGTCTTGTTTCCTGAAGCAAATGATGCACCCCCAAAGTGGGGAATCTAGAGACTTTTAAACATATATAAATGGCATTGTTGGTCCTGATGCTGTTTGTATTTTCTGTCTTTTTGTTTCTTCCTCCCCTTCCCATTTTCATTCCTTCTCCACATTCATTCTGCTCACTTCACATATGGCATTTTGAAAAACATACCATGGATTTTTAAAAGCATTTTGTAAAGTCTGTGATAGTCAT
This sequence comes from Mus minutoides, assembly GCA_902729485.2. Lineage (NCBI taxonomy): Eukaryota > Metazoa > Chordata > Mammalia > Rodentia > Muridae > Mus > Mus minutoides. The sequence goes on along the minus strand of LR751754.1, from coordinate 101,260 downwards.
AATTTCAAATATGTCTTCCCTTCCTGCACTTTCTATCACAATATATAAACAATATAAAAATAACTATTACTCTGGTTTCTGTCTCTCTGTTCCCAGATTTATAATAGTAAAGGATTTTTCTAGCTCTGGAACAAAATTTGGATTAAAATGCATGCTTGCCTTGGTTGCAGGTTATTATAACAACATCACAAGCATTGCAGACTTCTACTAGACCTTAGAGGGTAGGCGGGCTTGAGATGGGGAAAAGCAATTCCCTTACTCTATTTTGACAAGGGTGACTGTTTCCTCCTTTGCTAGACTTGGAGTTTCCTTCAGGCATGGGAAATTCTTACAAATCATACTTTAGTTTATAGAGACAACAGAAGCATGGTGCAATTATAATCCCATGAATTATTCATATGGAAAAAGTTATGTTCAAATGTCATTGTGGGAAACTCCATGAATGGTATACAATTTTGAACTGCACATAGCAGAATGTCAGACTTTCCAAATAGCTTACAGATCCAGAGATTTGTAACCTGGCAGAAGGATATTTTCTGAAAGCAAGACTCTGGAGCAAGAGGTATAAATGAGAAGAAAAGACCGAGTGCTCATATATCCCATAGCTTGTTGATCTTTAAAGAGAAATCACTTGGTTACCTTGAAAATGCTGGTCTTGTTTCAGTATATCCAGGAACAGGCATCTTAAGTTTCTGGCAAGTTCCTGGATGATCCCAGTGTTGCTGGATTATATGGGATATACGCAGAGAAAGCCAAGGAGCAAATGTGAGAGGGAAGGGACAAAAGGATAAGGAAACTAGTAAGAAAGTCAGAACAGGTAGGGCATGGTTTGTTTCTGAACATTCCAGTCAAATGCTAATTAAAGACAAAAAGGAAAGAGAAGCAGGAGAGAGTATGGAGGAGCATTGCAGAACCACAAAGCAGCTGTGACTTTCTAAGTTCTAAGAATCTGGAGAATTGTTGCCCTGTCCTATATAGTACTAATGTTACCTAGCCTGTCATTTGTTAAGGTAAAGACAAAAGTTCACTATGTTTTAATATAAAATCTACCGAGTCATAAGTCCCAAGTCAAATTTGTACATATACACAAATGCACACATACATAGAGAAATGCAAGCATTGTGAGTCAAAGAAATTGAATTTTCATATTAGACTTTCAGGTACTTCCAATCATCAGCTAAGGTAAAGGGCCCACCAGAATCTGAGCGGACTGTAAAGAGGCCCTTTCAGGGGATACTGAAGCTTACTGGTAGACACCTGGACAAAGGTTGTGAATTAGAGTGAGATGCAAAATGAGAAGCAAGGGTCAAACCCAAACATCAAAACAGTGTGAACAGACTTGTTTGTTTGTCTTGACACAGTCTTGCTATGTAGGTCTTGCTACACTTGTACATGCTCCATAGACCAGGCTAGTTTCAATCTCATGGCATCCTTCCTCCTGCCTCAGTCCCCCAAATGCTGAGGCTAAGGGTGTGTGCCACCATGTCTGGCTCAAAAGTGTTTTTATGAGTGGAGAATTGATGTCAAAAAGTATTTGGATATGTCTGATGATAGAGTGAAGGTGAGTAAATACAGGATGACAATTCTCAATGATCACAAATATAAAAATTAAGCAACAAGAAGGTGCTGATTCAGGTCAGAGTTGGTGCAATATGAAAATCTTCCAGGAAAGGCAGTCACCCAGCAATTGGGACTTCTGTGACCAAAGATGCCCCTTCTGAGAAGATTAGGGCTCTTGGGGATCAAATTCTAGCTTACCGTAGAAGTTGGAGGTTGCAACCAGAACTCACCAGACTCACTTGACCTTCCTCTTATTTTGCTGATGCAGACTATCATATGTGGGCACTCCAAAGTGTTTTCCGGGTGGACAGGACTTTAACCAAGCTTTATGGAAGAAATGATAAAAATCAACTACATTCTCAGAAAATGATTTAGTCTTGGAACAAGCTTCTCTCTAATGGACTTGGATGGAGGCATAGGGACAGATTTGAGACTTAATGTAAGAACAGTAAAATAGTATCAGGAGAAGGGTTGGTCAGAACTAGGGAGTATGATAGTCAAGGGGCCCATGTTGTCTTTGAAACCTATATTCTTCCAAGTCTGGCAGAAAATGTAAAGCTGTTAGGAAAAGTTTTGGGGCCATCCATGGGTTATCGTTAAAAGAGAATACACAGCCTTCCCGATTCACTGGCATTTTAAATTAAACTCGTGCACACAGGCTCTCTCCAGAGCTGTTTAGAAGGATTCAGTCCAGGCACTGCTTTATTTTGCTGTTTTATTGTTTGTCAAGACTACAGAGGCAGACTCTGTAAAAACTGTCAACATCAAAATACCTTTATTCTTTTTCCTTTAAAAAGATAACACAATGAAGATATGGCAGGGTCTGGGCTTATTAAGAAGCTCTTAGATTCTCTGAAAGAGCAAGGATGCTGAGGAGCAAAAACCCAGCCCAGAGGATTCAGCTGGTGAATCATAGAGAGGAAAGCTAGATATTGTACAGGCATAAAGAAAAGACCTCATCAAAGCCCTAGCCACAGTCTCAGTAAATTTCCAAATGCAATCCAGAATTCTCAGACAGCAAGGAGTGCGAGAAAGAGAATCAACAATGTAGCGGATGACAACAGTTATTGATTGATTGGCACATTTCAGGTGATTACATAGCAAATTATACAAGTCACAGATGGTTATAAATTTAACCACTTCCTTTCAGTCAGTGCCCCAAAACTGTAGTTTAAACCTACAGTTTTAGAAAACAGATTTCACTAGTATTAAGATCCCCTTTGAGTCTCCCTGTGGTGTCCGCAGTAGCTTAGCTGCCATCCTCACAAATGCAAGCTGGACACTTCTGCATCCCCAAGTTCATGTGCTGGATTCAGGCTCATCTGAGCCACCCATCTTCTTGCTGTGCTTGCTCTGACTTCTCACTTTGGTCAAAAATATGAATGGCGGTCCCACCCATACAGGCATAATTAAAAGATGAAAGGAAGAGAGTCGAAAGAGAGATCCATCACGAAGAAATGTCTACAGCCTGCCTATTTCTGCATTCCAGCAACTTTCAGTCCATTTGCAACACCAAATGACCGTGTAGATAGACATCCATAGACACTGATTTGAGTACAGAAAATTGACACGAAGACAATCTGTTTGGAAGGAAATATGAAAGGAAATGGGAAATTCTCCAGGTTTTCATTTCCACCTTTATTAACTTCCACACCCCTAAAAATAACTATTAAATGGTAACTTAATGCTATAGAAAACTTCATAGCGCCTTCTCACTAAGCTCCAGCCAGAAAAAGTAGTCATGGTTTGAAGGTCGATTTCAGGTGATCATTTTTTTTTTCACCTTATGTCTTGTCTTGGTTCTTTGCAGGAAGCACAATGTGCCTACATCCTCTTTGTAATTGCCATATTTTGGATCACAGAAGCCTTGCCCCTGTCAATCACAGCTCTACTGCCTGGGTTAATGTTCCCCATGTTTGGGATCATGCGTTCTTCACATGTAAGTTCTTCAAATGCTGTTAAATTTTGATTACTTACTTATGCGGTGACATCAGTTGAGAAAAGTTGTCCTTAACGGGAGCCATGATCCTGACATAAGCTTTCTTTGTAAGTGCTCTAAATACCTGAGTACTCCTTCTCTGAGAGTCTGCATGCCTGTCCATTTTGAATGAACAAACAGGTCATAGCTTCTTGAGTCGTGTTTGTCTATAGGAGAAATATGACCATCTTCTCTTGCTGACATTTATAACTGGCTCCTTTCTCCCAGCTAAAGGGGCTATTCATTCACAGCCTAAGACCTTGCACATTTCCCTAATCCCACAGAATTCAAACTGACAGTATTGGGGGCGGGGAAGGAAACACAATTTGTGCTTTTTAGGAAGAAAAGGTCCCTGGTTTTCTTTCCAGCAAGCTGGTATTTAAAAAGATAAAGCCAAATTAGCTCCCCTGTGCATTTCTATTTTGGTCTTGCTGAGAGGAGTTTATTCATGCTGAAATCTGTTTTTTGTTTGTTTGTTTGCTTGTTTGTCTTGTTTACCTTTATGCAGTCTGAGGGTACCCATCTAAAGAAAATAAATTCAGTTTCCCCTTAAATACACCAAACACCCTGAAACCAGAACACTCATCTCTATTCTTTCTCCAGGTAGTGAATAAATAACTGCCTAAAGTGTTTACGACTTTAGATTAACATTCTTATGAAAGCCCTCAAGTTCATATTGTCAGTCAGTGCAATCTGACTTTCTTTCTGCTTTCTGCTTGGGTCTAGCGCCATTATCTGGATGCTGACACATCTTTCATGTGGATGGAGATTTTTCTTTCTAACTAGTCTTGGTTATACTCTTCCTATCAGAGGAGTTGTTCCTACTTCGTTTGTACATAGTTTGTGCCCAATTAGGAGCAAAAATTATTTTTGTACTTAGGATTCTGTCTGTTCCTCTTTCCATACAGTGTTTGATATTCCTCCCAACTTTTCCTCTGTTCTTTCTAATTATGATTATTTTGGAGAAGAGCATGGCAAGGGTTATGCTTCTATTGCTTTTCCCTCTAGGGTGAGGTTCAGCTTCTCGGGAATCTGGAGCCCCAAATTCTAAGTTTCTTAGGTGGTTGAACATGTGGAGGGGTGGAGAAGACCAGTCAGAGACAGCAAATATGTTGTCAGAGCTTACAGTACTTTACCACTGTGGCTGACAGTACCAGTTCAGAAATCCTTTATTTTCAAAGGTGACACCATCACTAGCCCCCGGGTCTTAGAAGTAGAAAAGAATTCTTCAGAAACAACTCTCTCCTAGAGTAGGCATCTCCTCCATTTTATGTCCCACAAATGACCTCATTCTATGTCATGTTTTTCTGGTTGTAGATCATCAGTAAATCACAAAAATGGCAATTTTGACTTGCAAGAAGTTCAGCTTCATTTAGACTAAGTCTGGCATTCAATTACATTGACCCATGCAATTTTTGCTTCACATCTGTTCTGCAAATAAACATCATAAATGCTTGTAGCATTTCTTGGAAATTAGATATTAATGTAATCCATAGTTCCAGTCTGTATGATTTTTAGATCTTAACTCCTCTCTTCAAACCTTCAACTCTATCACCACCAACAACCATTCCATCTTGTTATCTCATTCCAGAACTAGCACTAGTTACTTTGCTTGTTGACAATACTTAAAATTAAGCAGGTTAACGGATTAACTATGTTTCTTGCTGCTGGGATAAAATATCCTGAGAAGAGCAAATTAAGGCAAGAATGGTTAACTTTGGCTCACGGTTTGGTTGAACTGTCCATCATTCTGGGGAGATAGTAGTAACAGAAATTTAAGGCATCTGGTAACTTTGTATCTGCAGTCAGAAAGCAAAGAACAAAGAATGCTAGCCTTCAAGTCAATTGTTTCTTCTTTTTATTCAGTCCATGAAAAAATCCATTGAACAGTGTTACCCACACAGGGCAAATTTTCCCATCTCAACTAACCCAGCCTAGACAAATCCTCCTCAGGTAAGCCAACCTAATCTAGAAGATCCCTTATTGGCATCTTCTCAGGCTCACATTCCAGATGATTCTGGATGCCATCAAGAAATCAAGGGTACACAATCAAATAAAACACATAAATCGATGTTCAAATGATGGTACAAAACCCATGAGTTTTTATATCAACAGTTTTGAGAGTGTTGCATTATTGATATACCTCATGTCAACAGTTTTGAATATCAAATCTATCACTGAGTAGGTGAGTCTCTTCATCCAAGTGGGGAGCCCTAAGCATATCTTTCTTTAGACATAATATTTATAATTTTATTCACATACTTTAAAGTCAGTGCTGACTATTTAAACCTTGTTATGCACATTGCTATAATTGAAAATATATCAACAACTATTGAATTTTTATACTGTTGAGTTAAATTTAAACTGCTAAGTAGTGAGTATGATCAATTTGCTCTTCTAGAACAGATATTAGTATCCCTATAGTTGAAAACACATTTATAAATAAAACATTTGAGAAAAATCTATGCATATATTGATGTTATATAACACATTTACTCAGTCATTCAATAAATATTTATGTGGTAAGGTCTGCCAGACACTTGGAAAACAGTAATAAATAAAACTTGTAGATTTTTTATGAATAAAAGTAGACAAATTTCCTATTTATTTTACAATAATGGGAAGAGTAAACAATATATCTGATAAACAGATGAGTTAAATCGTTTGTTTAAAATGTACTTGCTGGGTCCTGAAAAGATCGCAATGCAAATACAAGGACAAGAAGGTAGATCCTCAGCAGCCACACAAAAAGCCAGGCGTAGCCCCCGAAACCTGTAATGTCAGCTCCAGGGAGTAGAAGACAGAGTCTGTATAGTGGAAAGCCAATCTACACAATTGCTGAGCCACAGATTTAGTGGGAGAACCTGTCTTCAGAAAATAAGGTGGAGAGTGATGGAGAAAGATACAGGATGTCCACTTCTTGCCTCCACATACACATACCAAGGCATAGGCATCTACACACACACACACACACACACACACACACACACACACACACACACACACACACCACAGGCAAACACAGACATGGGCACACACATGCATAGATCATGTAAGCCCCGCATCAATTAAAAATGTTTGATGATATGAAAAAATGAAAAAAGTTAGTGAAGATCAGTAGGGGTAACAATTTAGATAGGGCTATTTACTCTAATAAAAAAATTTATTCAGGATAAACATCTTATTTAGCTGAAGAAAGAGTTGCTGAAGATAAAGATTTTAGTTATTTAAGTACTGGAGAATGTCCATTAAAGGAGAAGCCCCCTCCCCCACCCCATACAAAAGCCTCAAGGCAGGTTAGTGCCTATGGTAGAACTTCAGCCAAAGATTAAGTGGCAAATCTACTAAAGAGGGTGTTCGGGAGGGGCTGTGATAAGATTTGGGCTGGCAGTGGCCAACAAGTCCATGATAAACTTTTATCAATGAGGAAGTAGAAACTTAATGGAGAATATTGAGCTACTGTATTAAGAAAGTAAGCAAAGAGGAGATGGGCAAGGTTCTGCAATCTAAGTGGAGACCAGAACAGGACTGGGGCACATATATCAACTTATATTGTTAATAACGGAAAGAAAAGCCAGCTAACTCACTTCCTTTACTACTAGATATAGCATACAATTGAAAGAAGAAATTCAAGGATGCCTCTTAGGTGTTTGTCCTATCATGTAGAGAAATGGAGTTGCATCCCATGAAACTGGAATGATTGTAGAAGGAGCTGCCTGGCTGTGGGGAAGGGTGGAAGCATGGGGCTTAGTGCTTGGTGTGTACATTTGAGATGCTTATTGGGTACCTAAGTGGAGATGTTGAGTATGGATACAAGTATGGATACAGCTTACCGGGCATTCGGAGTTCATGAGAGATGGGATCATCTGGAGTTACTTGATCTGGCAGTCACCAGTGTTTAGATAATTTATAAAGTCTATGACTTGAGATCATTTAGGAAAGTAAGTGAAGACATAAACTTGAAGTGGAGGTGGTGGAGCTCAGTGGCTAAGAGCACCAGCTGCCCTTCCAAAGGGCCAGACTCAATTCCCAGTCCTCAAATAGCAGTTACTGCTGTCTATAGCACCCGTTTCAGGGCTTCTGACCTCCTTACACAGATATCCATTCCAGCAAAACACCAATGAACATTTAAAAAAAGGAAAGAAGGAAGGAAGGAGGGAGGGAAGGAAGAAAGGAAGGAAGGAAGGAAGGAAGAAAGGAAAGAAAGAAAGAAAAAAGAAAGAAAGAAAGAAAGAACGAACAAGAGAAAAAGAAAGAAAAGAAAAGAAACAAGAAACAAAAGGAAGAAGGAAAATCAAAATAAATTGTTGTATGTTACAACCTTCAGAGATTGGCAACACTGGCTATGGAAGCTTAAACCTGTTATGTAAGTACTCTGGAGGCAATTTAGAGGCCACCCTGAGCCTTGTCAAGGTCATTTGAAGTTGAATAGAGAAAGCCAGTCTCAAATAATGCAAATAATAATGCAAATAACAACAACAACAAAACAAGAAACAGGTTAATGAGAAGAGAAAGTATTAGGCAAGGAGACCAGAAGAAAAGGTTACTGAGATAAAAGGAAAACCAGAAAGGTGTGAAAGCCTTAGATCCCAATGAAGCAAATGCTTTAAGACTGAAGCAATTACCAGGCTGTCAAATTTGCTATTAAGTCAGTTAAAATGTAAGCATTGAATAACAAAACAATTTAAATAAATATTCTAAAATGAAGTATTTAATCATATTAATTTTAACGAACAAAGGATATTTTACAGAGACATTTTTATTTAGCTCAGAGACAATGTACAGAACTACTTTTCATGACTTTTTATTGATTTGGGCAAAGGTTGCTCAGCTGATAAATTATATAACTAGGCAGGAACCCAGGTGCTTTGATTGAAAAATTCCATATTTTTTTAGATGAAATCCCATTTGGGGGCAGGAATGTAACTATCTTGATCTTGTAAACGGACTTTAAACCTCATGAATTTTACTTGACATATCAATTTTTCTCTCAAAATAGTTATATTTACAGTGTCATTTCTAAATCACAGTACTTCCTTTTTTCCTTCTTTTCTTTATTTACTTATTTTATAATCTCTTGGCCTCAAGCTTTCTATGTAGCAAAAAATGACCTGAACCTTTTTCTTATCCCCCTGCTTCTACCTTCCAACTGTATGTCTGAGACTATAAGCTTGCACCAGGCTTTGGTTTATTTGGTTCTGATACTAAAACCTAGGGATCTATGCACTCTACAGCTGAGGCACATCACTAGTCCCTGAGAAAATTTTCTGTAATTGTCTCCTGGATGTTAGGCTATACACAATGTTCTTCCTCAAGTATATCTGATCCTTATGAAAGGCTAGATAACATCCACAACAGCAAACAGAGAATATGAACCTTCTTCTTTAAGTTTAATTTCAAAATTATTTACAAAGTAGACCATATTTGCTGGCAAAGGATTGATAATCTAAGAACCGAGGGTGCCTAATTTTCAAAGTGAAGTTTTATTGTAATACAACCTTGCCATTTATTTTATATTGCTTTTGGCTCTTGCACGCCACTGACAAAGTTAAATAATTGTTACAGAGATCATGTACATCAAAACAAAACAAAACAAAAAACAATAAACTAATAACAACAATAAAGCTAGAACATTTACACAGTTACTATCTATCCTTTTAAAAGTAAGATAAATCCCTCAGTGAATCAAATAGGTTACAAGAACATCTTGCTGGACATGGTGGTGCATACTTTAAATCTTAGCACTCCAGAGGCAGAGACAGGTATATCTCTGTGTGTTAGAGGCCAGACTGGTCTACACAGAGAGTGTCAGAATAGCCAAAACTACATAAAGACCCTTCTCAACATCTGCCTCACTATACCCATAAAAGAACATAGTTCTGAACATATTCTTGTGCTTAGTCACTTACTAATGCAGTTGGTTACCCTCATTTTTTGGGGATACATCCCAAGACAAACAGAGATTTCCCTAAAACTGTTGATAGTACCAACCTCATGTGAACTGTTAATGTTTCCTGTGTGTTCTTCAGTGTGCTTGCACATAGTTTCAGAGTTAAAAATCTCTTCTATACTTTTGCCCTGCTATCTTCTTTTGCTTGATATCCATTAGTAAGTAAAATAAGTATTACTTAACATAAGTACTTTGATACCATAGTTATCAGTCTGATAAACAAGAAGGCTGCTAATGACTAACTTTCAGGAAGTTTATACATCCTGGATACACTAGAGAAAAGGTTGACTGATATTCTGGTATAGACAAAGATAACATGAGATTTTATTATGTAACTTTAAGCAGAGTTATAATTTTCAATGTATCAACTATTCATTCAGGTGTTTAAAACAAAATAACAAAATTAACTGAAGCTGGGAACTTACAAACAATTGAAATGTAATCACTCATGGTTCTGGAGGCTGAAAGTTACAAGTTCAAAGCCCAGTAGAGGAGCTGTAGAGGTTTCAGCAGCAAAGAGCACTTGCTCTTGTAAAGGATCTATGGTTCCACAAACTGGAACCATTCACAATTGCCTATAAATTCATCTCTAGTGGATCCAGCACCCTCTTTTTACTTCCATATGTACTCAGACAGGCACGCGTGTGCTCGTGCACACACACACACACACACACACACACACACACACAAATAAAATAAAAGTTTAAAATAGCAATAGATTTAGTGTGTGTTAAGGGTTAACTTTCTGCTCTGTAGATGTCGACTTTGTGTTGAAGGACAAGAGAATATCTTCTACCATCTTTTATAAAAAAGTAGAGCCAATGTTATGTTCATGTAATGGTTCCATACATAGATTTAGGGAAACAACAACATCATGCCATAGCAGTCAATGAGTTATTTCCTTAAGCAAAATGCAAAATGCAAAATTCAAAAAAAAAAAAGCAACTTTCAAAATTACAGTATTAAGTCTTTTTTATTATTAGATAATTTCTTCATTTGCATTTCAAATGCTATCCATTTTCCTAGTTTCCTCTACGAAAGCCCCCTATACCCTCCCCTTGCCCAGCTCCCCAGCCCACCCACTCCGGCTTCCTGGCCGTGCCATTTCTCTGTACTGGGACATATAATCTTCGTAAAACCAAGGGCCCCTCCTCACATTAATGGTCAACTAGGCCATCCTCTGCTACATATACAGCTAGAGACACAAGCTCTGAGAGTACTGGTTATTTCATATTGTTGTTCCTCCTATAGGGTTGCAGACCCCTTCAATTCCTTGGGTACTTTCTCTAGTTCCTTTATTGGGGGCTCTGTGTTCCATCCAATAGATGATTGTGAGCATCCACTTCTGTATTTGCCAGCACTGGCATAGCCTCACAAGAGATAGCTATATCAGGGTCCTGTCAGCAAAATCTTGTTGGCATATGCATAATGTCTGGGTTTGGTGATTGTTTATGGGATGGATCCCAGGGTGGACCAGTATTAGGTCTTACAGACCAACTTCCCACACTTCCTAGGAAAAAGTGGTTACTTACTCTTAAACTTAACTATGCCTTGAAGAAGTATCTCCTGTATGTTCACCATACTGTACTGCCTTCTCTGATAATTTACTTTTCATTTAATAACTTCCAAGATTCTTGAACCTAGAAACTTGGTAATTAAATACCTATTAAACACAAACTGTATGTGCTATGTATGTGATAAGTTCATAATTATCTGATCAATATAATTCATTCTATCTTCAAAGTTATCTAGTCTAGTGAAGTGAAAAAGGCAACACAATATACATGGTTTTGTCATAAGACAGAGAACTACCATGCAGTCCAGACTAGGGTCCCAGAAAAGAAATCTTGGAAAAACTCACATCTGTTTTAATCTATGAAGGAAGATGAGAAGTTTGTAGAAAATGCAAATAGGTGATTACAGCTTAAATTGAAATCAAATGTCTAATTATTTTTTGGTTTGAAGAATACATACAAAGAAAATAATTGGATGAAATCAGGTGGTAAAAAGAATGAGCTGGAGAGATGCAGTGAGCCTGAATTTAGATGGGTTATGTTGGACAAATGGCAAATATAGGATTAGTTCTCAGATACCAAAGAATTGCCTGAAAGGGAATAATATGGTTGATGACATGGCTAGATTCACACTTCATAAAAGTGACTAACAGTGGCATAGGATTGGTTAGAAAATCATGGTGGGACCTTAATGGTGGGATTATGTGTGAATAGAGAAGATTCAATGCATTTAAAATACAGAGACAGTAAAAGAAACCGTACACACATATTGGAAATGAAAAAGGGAATTTCAGATAACTCTAAAATTTGACTCAGTCCACAGACTAGAGGGAGTTTTATTCTTCATGAAACAGAGAACATGAGGAAGAAAGTATGTGAAGGATATTTGAGTTTGAGAAGGTGTCTGTTATTTTTGGACCACTACGTCTTAGATGTTTGTTGGAAATGGAAATGTCTGTTAGGTTCATGTTCTGGAACTTGGACTTCTATGTCAGAATATGAAGAGTGTTGAAGTCACCACTCATTCCACAAGTGTGTAGTTGATCTCTGCTGTGTTAGTTAGTATGCATGTTAGTCACACAGAGATAGGAATTAAGTCTGTAGGATTTGCCATCAAATGTATGAAACAAGAAGGGCACACATGAAACCTTCTAAAGTATACACAATTGTGAGAACAGATTAGAAATATTTCAAAGTAGGCCAAGAAAAACTTCTCAAAGACTAAGGAACAAACTACTGACAGAAGTGTTTAAAGGAATAGACACACAGGAAAATCAATGCACTAAAACAGTTACAGCAAGTAATGGCACAGAGTTGGGTAGCTGGAAGGGTTAGGACTGAATACAGACATTTGGAAGGCAGGCGCTCAGAAATCATAGTGTTCCTTACTTCCTCTTTAATTTATTCAATTTTATTTACAGAGTTCCTAGTTTGTGTCAAGACTTCTGATGATTTAAAAATATGTTTCTGAAGCCAAAGGATAGATGTCGGGCATAAGACCGGGAGCATAGAGTTACATAAGCAGTTGCAAGATATTGTTACAAAAAGAAGAAGGAGGAGGAGGAGGAAGAGGAGGAGGGGGGTGAGGTCAGAACGACAACAGGACCCACTTAGAAATTCCAGATGTTTCATCATTGAAGAAATTCATACACGTCAGGGGAGAAGAAACTATCAGACATCCCTTTGGTCTCAGACGAGTGCCTCTGCAGCTCCTCAAATGGTTGTCATTTCTTTTTGTTGTGAAACATTTAATTCTTCTCATTCTTAAAAAGATGTAATGGAGGGCGAGCTGTAATGGCTTTGGCCCACGGTCCAGGTGGTAGGAATAAGGACAGGTGTTAGTTACCACGACTGACTGTAGCAAGCACTCTTTTTTTTTTCTGATTTTTTTATTAGATATTTTCTTCATTTACATTTCAAATGCTATCCCAAAAGTCCACTATACCCTCCCCCACCACCCACCGTGCTCCCCTACCCACCCACTTCCACTTCTTGTCCCTGGCGTTTCCCTGTACTGGGGCATATAAAGTTTGCAAGACCAAGGGGCCTCTCTTCCCAATGATGGCCGACTAGGCCATCTCCTGCTACTTATCTAGCTAGAGACACGCGCTCTAGAGGTACTGATTAGTTCATATTGTTTTTCGACCTATAGAGTTGCAGACCCCTTCAGCTCCTTGGGTACTTTCTCTAGCTCCTCCATTGGGAACCCTGTGTTCTATCCAATAGATGATGCCACACACTAGCATAGCCTCACATGAGACAGCTATATCAGGGTTCTTACAGCAAAATTTTGCTGGCGTATGCAATAGTGTCTGCATTTGGTGACTGATTATGAGATGAATCCCTGACTGCAGCAGTCACTGATTGGTCCATCCTTTTGATTCAGCTCCACACTTGATCTCTGTAACTCCTTCAATGTGTGCTTTGTTCCTAATTCTAAGGGGCAAAGTGTTCACACTTTGATCTTCATTCTTCTTGAGTTTCATGTGTTTAGTCAATTGTATCTTGGGTAATCTAGGTTTCTGGGCTAATATCCACTTCTCAGTGAGTACATGTTATGTGAGTTCTTTTGTGATTGGGTTACCTCACTAAGGATGATACCCTCCAGATCCAACCATTTGCCTATGAATTTCATAAATTCATTGTTTCTAATAGCTGAGTAGTACTCTATTGTTTAAATGTACCACATTTTCAATATCCATTCCTCTGTTGAGGGACATCTGGGTTCTTTCCAGCTTCTGGCTATTATAAATAAGGCTTCTATGAACATACTGGAGCCTGTGCCCTTATTACCAGTTGGAACATCTTCTGGATATATGCCCAGGAGAGGTATTGCAGGATCCTCCGGTAGTACTATGTCCAATTTTCTGAGGAACCACCAGACTGATTTTCATAGAGGTTGTACAAGCTTACAATCCCACCCACAATGGAGGAGTGTTCCTCTTTCTTCACATCCTCGCCAGCATCTGCCGTAACCTGAATTTTTGATCTTAGCCATTCTGACTGGTGTGAGGTTGAATCTTAGGGTTGTTTTGATTTGCATTTCCCTGATGATTAAGGATGTTGAACATTTTTTCAGGTGCTTCTCAGCCATTCGGTATTCCTCAGTTGAGAATTCTTTGTTTAGCTCTGTGCCCCATTTTTAATGGGGTTATTTGATTTTCTAGTGTCCACCTTCTTGAGTTCTTTATATATATTGGAAATTAGTGCCCTATTTGATTTAGGATTGGTAAAGATTCTTTCCCAATCTGTTGGTGGCCTTTTTGTTTTATTGACAGTATCTTTTCCCTTCCAGAAGCTTTGCAACTTTATGAGGTCCCATTTGTCAATTCTTTTTTTTTCTTTTTTTTTTTTTTTTTTTTTTTTTTTGGTTAAGTTTTTGTTTTTCTTTTTTCAATTTTTTTATTAGATATTTTCTTAATTTACATTTCAAATGCTATTCCGAAAGTTCCCTCTCCCCTCTCCACCCTGCTCCCCTGCCCACCCACTCCCACTTCTTGGTCCTGGTGTTCCCCTGTATTGGGGCATATAAAGATTGCAATACCAAGAGGCCTCTCTTCCCAGTGATGGCTGACTAGGCCATCTTCTGCTACATATGCAGCTAGAGACATGAGCTCTGGGGGTTCTGGTTAGTTCATATTGTTGTTCCTCTTCTAGGGTTGGAGACCCCTTCAGCTCCTGGGGTTCTATCTCTAGCTTCTCCATTGTGGGTTCTGTGTTCCATCATATAGATGACTGTGGGCATCCACTTCTGTATTTGCCAGGCACTGGCATAGCCTCATACAGGACAGATATATCAGGGTCCCTTCAGCAAACTCTTGCTGTCCTATGCAATAGTGTCTTAGTTTGGTGACTGATCATGGGATGGATCCCCCATGGTGGGGTAGTCTCTGGATGGTACATCCTTTCATCTTAGCTCCAAACTTTGTCTCTGTAACTCCTTTCATGGGTATTTTGTTTCCTATTCAAAGGAGGAATGAAGTATCCACACACTGGTCTTCCTTCTTGATTTTCTTGTCTTTTGCAAATTGTATCTTGGGTATTCTAAGTTTCTGGGCTAATATTCACTTATCAGTGAGTGCATATCCAATGACTTCTTTTGTGATTTGGGTTATCTCACTAAGGATGATATCTTCCAGATTCATCCATTTGCCCAAGAACTTCATAAATTCATCTTTTAAATAGCAGAATAGTACTCCATTGTGTAAATGTACTACATTTTCTGTATCCATTCCTCTGTTGAGGGACATCTGGGTTCTTTCCAGCTTCTGGCTATTATGAATAAGGCTGTTATGGACATAGTGGAGCATGTGTCCTTTTTACCAGTTGGAACATCTTCTGGGTATATGCCCATCTTGATCTTACAGCACAAGCCATTGGTGTTCTATTCAGGAATTTTTTCCCCAGTACTCATATCTTCGAGGCTTTTCCCCACTTTCCCTGCTATAAGTTTCAGTGTCTCTGGTTTTATGTGGAGTTCCTTGAACCACTTAAACTTGACCTTAATACAAGGAGACAAGAATGGAACAATTCCCATTCTTCTAACTGCCAGTTGTGCCAGCACCATATGTTGAAAATGCTGTCTTTTTTCCACTGGATGATTTTAGCTCCCTTGTCAAAGATCAGGTGACCATAGGTGTGTGGGTTCATTTCTGGGTCTTCAATCCTATTCCATTGATCTAACTGTCTGTCGCTGTACCAGTACCATGCAGTTTTTATTACACTTTGTAGCAAGCACTCTTAACAAGTGAATCATCACTCCAGCCTCTAAAGCAGAATTTTTACTGTGAATTTCAAGCAATAATAAAATCTTTGAGGTTTGATCTCTTCCAAGACGACAAAAACAAACAAAATCCTGGTCTGGTCTCGCTCTTCTTGAACAAGATCTACATCAAAATCTCAGTCTCATTCGTTTTCCAAGTCTTGATGCCAAAGCTGATCTCTCTCTCATTCAAGGAGACACAGGCTGAGTTCTAGGTCTCATTCCAGATCATATGCTTGCAGCTCATAACAGAGAAAGGAATCACCTCTGAGTATATCAGAGTTGAGATTTCCAAGGTCACAATAGAGGCTACAGGAGGCCTGTGGACGAAACCAAGGCTTTTATCCATGGGGCCAGTACAACAAAGGTGGCAATGGAAACTACTGTTCCAATTGGCAGAACCACCAGTATATAGCCCTCATCGATACTGTTCTCAATCCAGATACCCAAAGAGAAGGTACCTTTCACCACGGTTCAGGAGCTGTTCCAGAAACTCTAACTCATCCTCTTATATGTCAAGACGTTCCTCATTCCCCAGTCATCCTCAGACTATAGCAGAGTTGAGTTATCTAAGCTCAAGTCTACAAAAGAGAAAACGTCCTCTTCCAAGGATAGCTGGCCACTTCAGGTAGCTGGTGATGGCCAGGGATATGGAATATGAGATATTCTCTGGAGGCACTTCTCAAGATATAAAAGGATCTGACAGCTCAAAGCCATGGCCAGATGCCACTACCTATGGCGCTGGTTCTGCATCAAGAGCCTCAGTTTCTGATCTGAGTCCCTGGGCCAGAAGCCCTGTTCTTAAAATCCCCCTCCAGTCTATGATGGTTAGGCAAAGGTGGCCACATCTTAGCCCCCTGACAAACCCTAGTCCTCCACTTTCTTTTTTTTTTTTTTTTTTTTTTTTTAGTCCTCCACTTTCTAATACATCCAGGTGAGTTTATCTATGTCAGGTGGTGCTGGATGTCAGTCTGGAGCACACTATATTCAGTTCCACCATGGCTCTGGGTCTTTGATTCCATCCAAAAAGAACCCTGTGGGTAAGTGTCCACCAGCCACTGGCTCTGCATATGGTTCATCTCAGAACGAGGAGAGCGCTGCTACAGGAGGAGCGGCATACACAGAAAAACGTACCCAGAAGAGCAGAAGGCAGAGACTAGGAAGGAAAAACAAACAAACAAACACTGATGAAGAGAAGCTGCGGGAGAAAGGGAGCGTCTCAGGTGCTGATGTAAAAAATGAAATCTGATCCACTTGCTTCCAAATTGAACACGAGAAGCCCTTCCAAGGCAGCCAGTCGCCCAAAAAGTATGACTTTGAGAAAAAGATGTCTAACTTTCAGGAGGAGATGGATGAGCAAGACAAGGACAAAAATAAGGGTAGGAAAACCCAAGTTTGATGGTGAGCCCAGATTAATGTCTAAAGTCATAACCAGTACAAGCAAAAACCAGGAAGAAGTCAGGCCAGAGGGAGAGCCTGCACGCAGGGAAGGAAAAGCCAAGGAGAGCAGAGGAGCTGGAGGAGGAGCCTTTCACAGAGAGATCCTGAAATGAGGTGTGTGGAGCATCCAAGAGGAGCAAAAGTGAGCACAGGGGCTTTTTGCCAGAAAAGAATTTCCGGGTGACTGTACACAAGGAGGTCCAGGAGAAAAGTTCACCACCTCCCCCAAGAAAGACCTCTAAAAGCCATGACAAGCTGGGAAACAAAGGAGACATTTCCTCAAGGAAGTCTTCCTTTTCCATTACTTGAGAGGCCCAGGCCAATGTCTGGATGGACGCCTTCAATGCGGACCTTGTATGACATGGTGGTTTTTTTGGTTCAGGAATGAATGCTTTGCCGGGATCTAATCAGTGGCAACAAAAGGAACAGGAGTATCGGTCCATTTCTGGCACATACAGTCAGCTCAGTCTCAGCATAGCCCTCGGAATTGTTAGCCCAGCATATAGTGACCATTGTTAAAGAGCATCACTTTGGATCCTATGGATGTTCATTGCATAAAGGCTTTACAACCTATCTAAAGGGAAGAAATGAACATGAAGCAACTACAACTTAGAGAAGCCTAGAGGTTCACAGGATAGACATTTCCCCCCAGAAAACATTGTCTGATTTTGCTCAGCATAGCTTTGTGCTTTGATTTTTATCAAGCATTTTCTAATGTCAGTTCTAAATACCAGTTGCTTGAGATGCTTTCTCTAACAAATTATAAGTAAATTATAAATTATAAGTAAATTTATTAAAATTAAAGACATTCTGAAAATAGGAAAAAATGCTAGACCACTTTTTGGGAAAAATAAGATAAATTATTATTTAAAGGTTTTGTGAAGGCCAGTGGGAGAAAAATCCGGAATTTTAAGAGTTGAGATTCTAACCCAACTGAACACACAATTTTAACAGAGTCGGGAGATTTGTATTAAACATGTTGGGTAATTCTTTGAATTACTCTGGCAAATAGCTGCTCAAAGTGACTGGACACTCTGTTCCTCTCTGAGTGAAGATAAGTAAAAGTGGTTTAAAATGGCAGTCTTTAGGTAAGGACACTTGTTTTATAATAAACTACTTTGAAGATGAAGGAACTACTTCCAAATATGAAGGAAGACTATGCTTATCAGAAAACAGGCAGTGATAAAGTTGTGAATTCAGGTTGGTGAGGATGAAGATTTGAAAACGTGGGGACTAATGTGGAATTCCCTGACATTTCAGTCATTGGTACTCCACTAAAGAAATTTTTAACAGTAATATCAGTTTATAGATGTAGAAATTAAAGCATAGCATCACTTGTATGACATAACTCATTTTTTAAAAAAATAGTGCTTTTTGTATTTATATTTTCCTGTATTCTTTAAAATAGTTTTGTTTCTGGGTGAAACTATATGCAGTGTGTATTCAAACACATCTACATGTCCTTTGACACAATAGAAAATTGCACAGTTGAAGGTCACAGTTAAGAGTAGTAGCCTAAGAGTGTCTGTTGTACATCATTCCTGGACCAAGATATATAACCATGGGTTTCATTGCCATTTCAGGTGGCTTCGGCTTATTTCAAAGACTTTCACCTTCTTCTAATTGGAGTCATCTGTTTAGCAACTTCAATAGAAAAATGGAATTTGCACAAGAGGATCGCTCTGAGGATGGTGATGATGGTAGGGGTGAATCCAGCCTGGTGAGTATTATGTATACAGCACCCACATTATATCCTAAGCACACGGTTGTGTGCCCAGCAAAATTTAAGTAAGTTATGCAGGAACTGCCTTGGGCAGCAGGATAACCATGAAGGTGATATGAAGAGTGCTTGAGGGGTAGGAGGAAAACAGCAACTAGTTTCCTTTTAGTGCAGGTCAAATTTCAGGGAGATTGTAAGAGATGCACACAACGGTCTCAGCTTTCACACACCACTGGAGTCACAGATGAGAGGCACCTTGAACCCCAGCACAGGAGATTGATACACTTCAGAGTAGATTTCAATCGCATCGTGTTTATTTGGCTGATTGCACATTCAAAACTCATTCAAGAGCATCCTTTATCAACAGGGAGGATGTTAAGAACCAAAGACAAAGACATTACTGACAGAATACAAATCTGTGCAGGAAAATTTCAAGGTGAACACATTTTTCTTTTCAAATCAAGTGCTGCAAAGTGAAACAATCAATTGAGAATTTTCTTCTGTATGAGAAATTACTCATTTGACTGATTCCCCTTCACTGAAATGAATGTTTTTCATTCCATTGAATTAATTGGTTATTTGGGTTCTACTCCACCTCTTGTTATGAACACGAACATCAGCTAAGGAACATTTCCAGTGTCATAATAATTTGCATAATGCTTTACTTTAAAGCCTTAGGTGGTTTTTCTCCTTCTTATCATCCTTCAGAAAATATGGAAAAAAATTGATTTCTGTTGCATAATTTCTTCAAGTGCATAGGAGACTCTGTTCACCACTGTAGAACAAATTTCTTTGTTAAAATACTAATACTATACATGTATGTTTATGCACAATATGAGACAAACATGACAAAATATATTAGAATTTCATCTTATGAATACAATTCTCTAAAATATATTCATTATGTAAATACAGTGGAATAGTACCTTTTCCTCTTGAGTACCATAGAGATCATTTCCTTGGTCATTGTTCCAGGCGAGAGCACACTGCAGTGTGCAGTTAGGCAGGACTCCTGTTTATTACATCATTATTTGCCTCTTTGGTTTAAGGCATTTCTACCAGTAGAAGCTTCACATTATGTTAATTTTTTAATATGGAAAAAATTATACATTCTATAGATACCAAAAGTTAGTATAGTTTTAGTTTTTAATTATATTATAGTTACAGTTTTTATTTTTTTTAATTAAGAGTAAGTTCTGTTTAAGCATATTTCTAAGTTGTTTTATGTTGTTTCACACATAAAAATGTTCATCATACTCAAGTTGGAAACACGGTAAAGAATTGTTTATATAGAGCTAACTTCTAAAAAAGGTGATTATATAATTAGCACTTCATAGAAATATCTCCTTCTGAATGATTTTTTGGCATCTCCTATCAAATCAACCCCCTGCCCCTGCTCAAATATCATGCTGAAGTTTTATAGGAATGGTTTTCATGCTGAAGTTTTATAGAAATGGTTTAAGTCCCAAAGTCTTAGATGTGTTATTTTAAGGATAAATTACTCTATGTATAAGAAAAGACAAGTAATAAATCTAATTCTTGACAACAGGAAGGAATGCTAGGTTCAGGAGATCATAACTAATAGAATCTATAGGAAATTCTCAAGCTTCATTTTAGCAAGTGATTGTAGCCATTTTCTCCACCCACTATATATTGAACCAGGAGAATGAATGAGTGAAAGGAAGATTTATAAATAGGAATCTTGTTCCTACTTCCTTTTGTTGCACATACTAACAAACAGAAAAATGGTCCAAAGATGAAACAAAAGCAGGAGATTCTCTTTGGTTGATGGTACTTTCCTCTTCCTTGGGTCTAGAGACAAGTAGCTTATTCATTAAAAAAACATACTCAAGTATTAGGGTAACACTCAAGCTGTTTTGCTACATACCAATTTGCAGTTAAGTGTACATTTAAGTTATCTGATTTTGAAAAAAAAACATTCTCCTTGTACCCTTAAGAGGCATGTATCTTAATAACTTCCTGTCTGTGTAAATACACTTGGAGTCCCCCGTCAGGGCAGAAACTTGACCTCCTGTGTTCTGAAGCACATTATTTCCAACTTGCAAACACTTCTGAAATAGTTCTGTAGAGAGCTACATGAGCTGGACAGCACAGCTCCGCACTAAAGACCCTCTCGTTTCAGGCTGACGTTGGGGTTCATGAGCAGCACTGCCTTCTTATCTATGTGGCTTAGCAACACCTCTACTGCTGCCATGGTGATGCCCATCGTGGAGGCTGTGGCGCAGCAGATCATCAGTGCTGAAGCAGAGGCCGAGGCCACTCAGATGACTTATTTCAATGAATCTGCCGCCCACGGACTGGACATTGATGGTATCATGTATTGATATGGCCACAGTGGGGTCTAGTCATTTGGGCAGTAGTCATAAATTCAATAATGCTGGGATATATTTTTGAATTAAGAATGCATAAATGCACTGGATACATTTAGCCTCACTATTTTTGTAGTCTCCAGTACCTATACAAATGAATTCTACAAATATTTTACATTAAATTAACTATTGAGTATATATTCTCTGGCATAAAAAGGAAGAATGCCTTTGTACCCTCTAGCCAGTCCGATGGAATGCTTTTATGTCCTTATCTATAGACATCCAGGTTATTCTTCTTTCTCATGAATGGTTTTCCTGCATACATTATAGATATTTAATTCCTACATCCTATTGGGGTACAACACAGCATTAAATTCCACCATTGGTATTTCTTGCTCTGATGAACTGCTCGGATGCAATGGAAGATGTTGCAGGATATTTGTGCTTATAAAAGAAGGATACTATATTAATATAAGGTGAACTTGTTTATTTTTAAATTTCAAATAATGCTTCTACCTTCCATACACATCATTTGTGCACATATGCAGACCCATTGATAGCTCTCTATTTAAATGGCCTTTCTTTCATTTACTATCTTACAGAAACAGTTATTGGACAAGAAACAAATGAGAAAAAAGAGAAAACAAAACCAGCTCCAGGGTAAAGATTATTGATATTTAATAAAGATTTTCCAAATTACATTTTGATGAAATTACAAACTGGGTCAATTTATGTTTCAGAAGCAGTAATGACAAAGGGAAAGTGTCAAGAAAGATGGAGACAGAAAAGGTACATTACATTTGATTCTTCCTGAATACTTGTACATGAATTATATTCACATTCTAAGTGGATACATACCTATTTTAAAATGTGTTACTTTCTCATATAAAATTAATTTGTATAAAAAGCCCAAGTGCGGTACAATGGTTTGATAGATATCCAGATAAGGTTTTAGACTTTGTAGACTCACATCATTATGTTTTTTCCTTCTAGTAGAATTGTGGTAATGGCGATTAGCCAGCAGAGTTTAAGGAAACATTTCTGCTCACAGAATATGGTTTCAGTAATTACTAAATCTTGTTGACTCATTACACTGGTTCTCATTAGCATCATCTCTGTTTCTTCAGACCACAGACTTAGAACACCCCTTTTCACATACGTACACGTGAGCATGTAATTTTAGCATTCTCACTGCTACTAAAATTTCAATGTGGAATTCATGAGTTGCTTCTGTTAAATCCAGGCAAAAGAGTTGTAGCTGTTGTAGAGATTGAAGAGAGGAAGGGGACCTTAGAAAAGTGCACCAAATAATGCATTTCCTTCAAATAAATCAATATAAAAACACTGCAATGCACTGCACCAGGAGCAGAATTTCTCAAGACGGCTGAAAATAATCCTACTTAGAAATAGTCCTACAGTAACCATGGCATTAAAAAGAGGAGAGCAAGGTATATATTTCCTCTTTGGGCTGCCTAATACATTAGCATGCAGCTCAATGGGAAAAGGAATATTATTGCTCCTAGAAGTTTCTAGGAAAGAATGAGTTCTCTGGAAAGAGAATGCAAGATAAGGTTTAAACCATTAGCTCTGTCTACCTGAAGGTTTTTTATGAAAAAATTCATGTTTGTGAAAACATTATTATCTTTGAGGATAGAAATATTCCTTATAAAACATTAAAAATTAAGTGAGGCAGGTGTGTTATAGAAGTGCACATTAGAAAATAAACTTTGTATACACTCATGAAACCTAGTAAGTCTAAAGAGAAGGGGTAAAAAATGTACACATAGCCAGTAACTTCCTTAGGAATATCTTTAGCAAACTTGCTCTCTGGCACCATGCCTAAAATTTAAGTTCAAATTAATTTGCTATCCAATGTGTTCTGGGCTTTGTAGGGAGAGATGTTAAACACAGACTACTCTTTAATATCAATATCTCAAAATCTAGGGAATGCAAAACAATGATATAGACACAAAAATGCTACAAGTTTTCCCCCAAACCAAGCTTTCCAAAAAGTAGCACAATTAGTTTAATGTGGGAATATCATAGAGAATGAGTGTTAGATAAAGTGCTTGAGTCTGGGAAGATGATAATCTGTAAGAGACAATTGCAAATTCCATGTCTATAAGAACAGGTCTACTGTATTCTGGTTTTAACCTCAGCATATCCACTAACTGAAACACAGTAGGAATTCAATATTTATCTTCAACAATTGCGAATATGAAGAGGTGAAATAGAAAAAGACACTAATCAAAGAAAACATTTATCAAAATCTCAACGTTTCAAAGCTCACAGCCTTTGGGATGCCTCTGCTTACAGGTGCTAGAGAAGGGTGGAATGCCTGGCCAGGTTAAGGGCAGGTCTTTGGGCCCACAGTAAGTTGGGAGGTTCTCTTGTGGGAAGAAACCATGAAGCTAATGGGAAACATGGCAAATTTTACTCTGGGATGCATTCTCTGGTAACATTGCGGCACCAAAGGGATATGAAACTGACTTGAGTTTTCTGATTAATCAGGCCCTAGCAACGAGAAAAAAAATTATAGAAAATGTCTCCACTGTTCTAAACTAGGTGAGGGTAGACTGGGATGCAGTAGATTGAGATGGGGAACACAGATGGAAGTAAAGTTTTCTATAAAAATAGGTAGGTAGGTGGGGGTGTACTGTAGGCAATAAAGATTGCTATCTAAGTTTAGAAGACAGAAGCAAAATTGTAAGTGCTGATTCTATATGGTCTTTCAGACCCTAATACTTTAAAATTCAGCTATAAAAGATTTTTTTTCTGTAGAATAGGATTTTAGGGAAAAAACGTGTTGTATATAGATGAAATATTTTTGTTTTCTCTTTGAGATTTTCATATGTGTATATAAAGTGTTCTGATCATATTGACTCCTACTTCTCCCTCTTCTTCCCAAATTCCAACAGACCCATGTCTCCTAAACCCCTTCATTTCCTTCCCCCTTGTAACAATAAACCACTGAATCCAGTTAGCACTGCCTATAAAGCATGAATGTAGGGCCACCATTGGAGGTGGAGCCTTACTGAAGGAAACCTTCCCCATTCTAGCAGCTATCAACTTCCAAGAGGTCTTCAGCTAAGGGTAGACCTCATGAGTCCCTGCCCCATCCACTATGGAATTTTTACTGGCTTGATCTGTGTCAGTGTGTGTTTATTTGTGTGCATGTGACTCACAACTGGCCAAAAGGGAGAACATATGTTACTGTGAGGTGCTGATCTCTTAAGTGTGATGTCTTTATCACAGCCTATTGTCTCTCCTTCGTTGTAGCAACCATATCCCATATTCCAAATCCTCACACTTCATTCTCTTTTTCTCTATAAAGAATATATCATTTTCTCATAGTTACATATACTTTGCTTATTTTTAGTTTATTTTGGTATTACCTGCTTCTGATTCTAAAATGTTAGACCCATATAGGTTTAGTATTATCATTGCACTGTATATCTGGGACAGTGGTGGCTAGAGTAAGTATTTAGTAACTATTTTCTAAATGCTCAGATAATTTCAGTATTATCGATTACAACTGATTTAAAATAACTAATGCCGTATGTAAATTGTATAAAAGCCTTGTAATTGTATAATGCCATTGTAATAAAAGCAAGTAGAAAAGGCATAAAATAAAACTGTGAGTCATATTAAAACTTTGTATGAAAAAATAATCAATGGGTTGGAAAACAAAGAGACTGTTAAAATCAACAGATGAATGAATAGTCTTCAAGAGAACAAACATAAATAGACAATGAGTATTTTTAAAAGCAAATGCAAATTAAAACTTCTTTGATATCACACTTCATCTCAGCGTGGATACTACCAAGAAATCTGACAATATAATGGGAAAGTTTATGGAAAGATAAACCCTTCCTCACTGCTGGTGAGAGTCAAGATTAATAAGGCAATTAATGGGAATCAGTGTTGAGGTTTCTCAAAGTATTAAAACTTGAACTACCATGTGATTCAGCCAGACAACTCCTGAGAACATACACAGGACTCCATATCCTTCCACAGCATTGCCTGCACAGTAAGGAAATGGGACTTCCCAGAAGCCCTTACACAGATAAATGAATGATGGAGCATTGCATATACACAAAATGGTATTTTATTATGCTATAAGGAAAAAATTACACCATGAAAACTTCAGAAACATGGGTGGGTTTGGATATTTTATTATTACACAAGGTGACCCAAATTCAGACATACAAAAACTATGTGGTTTCTCTCGTGAACACGTTTGAAAATGTCATCATGATGCATCAAACCTTCTATGATGACTTTGAAAAATGTTACAAATGCTTGAGAGATAAAATTAACTGTAAAGCTCTTGCTAAGGAACTGCAAAATCCTCATGTAGACAGAAAAGCAGTTTGGCTGCTGCTGGAGATGATTACAACAGGCTGGAGTTAAAGATGATGGAGATTCTGTTGTCTCTCAGACTTCTAGAATTGATTTAATAGTGATCATAACTAAAGGGCACGATTCCATGCTGTGTACCAAACAGGGAGATTGTTTTCCCCACAAGGTTCTCCTCTCACTATGGGGCAAGGCCTAAGCATTAACAGGCATCCCACTGATGCTCACAACAGTATCATCCTGAGTGAGGTAACCCAATCACAAAAGAACTCACATAGTATGCATTCACTGATAAATGGATATTAGCCCAGAAGCTCGGAATACCCAAGATACAATTCACAAACCATATGAAACTCAAGAAGAAGGAAGAGCAAAGTGTGGATACTTAGATACTTCTTAGAAGGGGGAACAAAATAACTATGGAAGGAGTTACAGAGTCAAAGTTTGACTGCCCAACCTGGGGACCCATCCCATAAACAACCACCAAACCCAGACACTATTGTGGATGCCAACAAGTGCTTGCTGACAGCAGCCTGATATAGCTGTCTCCTGAGAGGTTCTGCTAGTGCCTGAAAAATACAGAAGTGGATGCTCGCAGCCTACCATTGGACTGAGCACGGGGTCCTCAATGAAGAAACTAGAGAAAGGGCCCAAGGAGCTGATGGGGTTTGCAGCCCCATAGGAGGAACAACAATATGAACTAACCAGTAAACCCCAGAGCTCCCTGGGACTAAATCACCAACCAAAGAGTACACATGGTGGGACTCATAGCTCCAGTTGCATATGTAGCCTAGTTGGTCATCAATGGAAGGAGAGGTCCTTGGCCCTGTGAAGGCTCTATGCCTGTAGGGGAATGCCAGGGCCAGGAAGTGGGAGTGGGTGGGTTGGTAAACAAGGGGGATAGAGGGTTTTCGGAGGGGAAACCAGGAAAGGAGATAACATTTGAAATGTAGATAACATATCTAAAAAAAGAAAGAAAGAAAGAAAGTTATGGTTAAGTGGATAGCTCATGAATTCCACTCTGCTCTCAAAACACACCTGCAAAATTTTTAGAAAAAGAAACTAGAAAAACCAAATGCTGATCCCAAAGAACACCAGCAGCAGCATCCATAGGTGACTATATTTCACAGGTCTCATGTGATAGCTGGGAAACCAAACATCACTTACAGCACTGTCATAAGAAATGAGTTCCAGACATCCAGAAATGAAATTGTAGTCACCAGAGGAAGAAGCCCCCGGTTCTTCACCTCTACGTAGAGCCTTACCATTCCTCAAAGAGACAGCTAGAGTTCTATACTCTCTCAATCTCTAAACCTCCAGGCAACTTTGGATGAAGAAAATTGAAAATCAGTACATTTTTATGAAAAATAAATTGTTTTCATTCATTTACTTTAACCTGTTCCTCAAAGGGAATAAGTTTGAGAGAAAAAATATCCTTGAACGAAGTGCATCAAGCTTTTAATTAGGGGTTGTTTAGTCTGGGGGTGAAAATTCTTATGGCTGAAAATTAAATTCTAGAAGACAACACTTCTTAATACTTGCCAAAAAAATTCACAGTCTGGTAAACATAGCAATAAATACAGTTCTGAATAGTAGGGACAAACCTCCTTAGCTCTGCCAAAAAAGGCAATTTAGAACACCTGGCCCCAGACTAACTACAAAACCGGTACTTTAGCTTAAATTACAGTGGCTCTATAGACATACGAACCTTCTCTTTTTTTCCCTATCCTTTGCCGGTGTGAAATTCAATTTACAAAGGGTTTTATGAAGATTTAAATAGGCTAAAATGATGGTTCCTCAACCAGAATGACCTTAACTTTCTGTTTTTCCTGTATCATCTTCTTGAGGAGACACTTAGTCAGTGAAAGGTCTCCTGAGCAGAGGGGTCTGCTCAGTAGCTAGTGGGGACAAGGTCGAGGGAAGTAAAAGACACATGGACTTCTTATGATTGTCCTGGGCTTAGGACTACTCAGATTTTTTTCCATTTCATATTCAACTAGTTCTACTTTGCTACGAATATATGCAAATGTGTGATTATTCATAATGTTACTATTTATTTATTTTCTATACTATTTACAGGTATATCCTTTATCATCTCTAATTCATTTTCCTTGTACTTTGAACCCTTAGTTTTCCTTTGAAGTTGATTTTATTAGTGTTACAAAGTTAGTAGAGACTAGAACTAGATTATACTTCAGAGAGGAGTCTTTTGGTGCTGCATCTCCATTTTTTTGTTTAATAGAAAGCTACTTGCAATTCTTGAAGTATATTTTAGTAGTTATGGATGCTCATACTTTGATTTCTACTGCCTTCTGACTTGTTTTTCCCTGAGAAGTCAGCTATCAGTCAAAGTATCATGACTTGTAGGTGATCTTTTCTTATCAGTTACTTTAGAGATGTGTATGAGTGTGTGTGTGTGTGTGTGAGAGAGAGAGAGAGAGAGAGAGAGAGAGAGAGAGAGAGAGAGAGAGTTTTTAAGAGTATCATTTGATATTAGTATATTTTTTCTGAGTCTCTGTTGTCTCTTCTAAAAACTGTAAATCATCGATCCTCTGCAGCTTCGTCCTAATCATGTCTGCCTCTCCCTCCAATTAAATACATTAACTAACCTTGTCTTTTAAAAGTACTGACATCTCGTTTGTTTTCTTCTTTGGTGGACTTGAGGATTATTCACAAATAACTTAAGTAAACTCTCTAGTTCAGCAGTTCCTGTTTATGCTATTTCTATTTCATTGATGAACCTCTTCTCTGAGTTTTACATTATATTTTAAAACCCTATTTTGTATACTAATATTTTAAAGCTTTTCAAGAGCTCATTAATGATGAATAAACTTATTTGTATCCTATGGCTTTAGTTTCTGATGACTTTCTGGGTTGCTTTCTTCAGGTTGGCTTGCTGGCCTTTTTCATGCTGCTACCCAATTTTCTTGCATGTGTCATGCTTCCAAACACTGAAATGCTAATTTTCCTTGAAATCTCCACAGGAGAAAAAAATAATCTGAGTTCAGGGTTGCAGCTGCCTACAGGAGATTTCAATTATATTACCATATTTCCCTTAACACATAAGTAATGGCAATTTATGCTTTGAAGTGCTTAGGATAGGAGTCTTTTGGACACATTGTACTGTTCTTTTGCTTAACTTGGCATTTCCTTCTCCCTGCTGTACAGAGGATATGGGCATTATGAATGTTTTCTTACCCTTATCCCTTGCACAGCTGGCCCTGGGCATTATCTTCCATTCCAAATTCTCTTTGTAACAAGATAAACGAAATCTCTTGAGCAAAGTCAGACTCATCACTTTCTAATATTAAACTCACTTGCACTATAGTTTATGGTTAATACAGATTTCTTCTTTCATACAATTCAGTGAGCTATTTTTCAAAAAGATGTTTAATATTTTTAATTTAAAATTGTTAAACAGGGAGGTGGATTTGTTATGATACAAAATAGATAATATGCTATGATCTATATATTATTTCAGTCATTTTTACCACTATAGAAAGAACATTTTTTTTTAAATCTAGTGCCACATATATTTTTTCTTACCTTCAAAGTCATAAAGGAAGCTTTCAAATGTTTCACATTTAACTTAATACAATTTTATAAGTAAATCCTGCACCATGAAAAATCATAATTTAAAGCATTGCTGAAAAAACAGCTTATTTTCACACTGAAAAGCCTTCCTGCCCTGAATGCTAAATTTTGAATACTGATCTGTGCATCTCACTATTGCTTTATAAGCTGATATTCTCATTTGTAATATAAACCATAGTCTTTTAGTAGCTTCAAAAAATGGAAAACCTATTTCAAAGACCATTCTTGATCATTTCAGTTTTATTGGTACCCCGAGTTCCCCAGACTATCTCTCTAACTAGATCTTCAATAACTAGATCTTCAAGAAGAGTTCACACCAGAAAGTATGAGAAGAATCCTCTTTTACCTTCCACCCTACTCATTTTCTTATTAGTTACATTCTGAGACTTCTTTGAAGAAACAGTTTCCTTAAAGAAATTATTTTAAACCATAGGTACATCATGAAAAGCCAAGCTTAATTAAAACTAAATAGCATTATCTGTTATCCATTTGGCTGAGCACATGGCAACTCAATAAGCAAACAAAATGAAGCCCAGTGTTTTTCATAACTTCCACTCCATTTCCCCTTCTTTAGTTATATGATCTGTAGACATATGAGACATAAAGCTACCACGCTTAAGCTGTCCATTCTTTAGTAGTAAAGAGTAATTCACTAAAACAACAGCAACTAAGGGCTTGGCCTGAGGTAATACATACAGCAAGAAAGCACTCTACCTCTGAGCTTATCCCCCAGCTAATTTTCTCTTTTATTAACAGACAAGGTCCTACTAAATTGCCCAGGTTTTCCTTGAACTCACTATGTAACCAGAGACCTTCATGTCTCAACTTTTTAGGTAGATTGCATCACAAGCATACACTAAATTTTTGCTGCTGTTTTAATAGAAATATGTGCATCAGTCCTTCATAGAAATGACAAGTTAAACAGGCCAATTTACTTCCACTCTCTCTGGATGAACAAATAGACTGCGTAGGCCATGATCACAATCAGTTTTGTAACTATAAAGGTAAGAAATGAAATGAAATGAAATGAAATAAAATGAGAGCAAAATTCAGGAGCTGGAATACAAATGAATGGCTGGACAAGACTTGGGTACCAGTGAGCACAGAATTGCTAATTAGTATTGAAGAAAGCCAGTAGAACAACTTAAATAGTGTAATTTTTAAAGTATTTATATTGCAAGGGGTGGGGAGAGACAAACTTTGCTTCTGAAGTTATTAAATCTCCAAATGTCTCTGAAAGCCCCCTTAGATAGCTGCCACTCCATCAAGAGGTATCATCTTTATATAAGGCAGCTCAGATAATAAAGAGTGAGGGATGGCTCTGAGTCAAGGGAGAAGATCATAGTGAAACTATGGGCACCAAACAAAAACTCCTGCCCTGAGTACAGATAACCAGCTTGCTCCAATGCCCTCCAGGAATGTAGGCAGTCGGAACCTAGTTTCTATTCCACTGAGCCAGCAGCCTACTCTAATGTCCTCGAGGTGTCAACAGACAGGAGTCCAGAAATGTCTTCCCTGGGGAATGCAATCAGCACAACAGAATAAACAACAGCATCCTGACATTAGAATTTTCTCAGAAAAGACCTGTCAGTGAAGTTCACAGCCAAGAGTGACTCCCAAAGCACACACGCAGAGCTTTGAAGCAGCATTTCGCTGTCTTGAATATGAGCAGACAACTCCAAATTCCTAGGTATCTGAAGAAAGCCTGAGACATGAAGAAGTTCCAAACAGAAAGAAATCACCTATGTGTAGGTAACAGTCAATGCAAGAAGGAAGGGGCAAATATGANAGTGAAGTTCACAGCCAAGAGTGACTCCCAAAGCACACACGCAGAGCTTTGAAGCAGCATTTCGCTGTCTTGAATATGAGCAGACAACTCCAAATTCCTAGGTATCTGAAGAAAGCCTGAGACATGAAGAAGTTCCAAACAGAAAGAAATCACCTATGTGTAGGTAACAGTCAATGCAAGAAGGAAGGGGCAAATATGAGAAAGGAAAACATCGTTAATATGTTTAGAGAGGTAAAGGAAGAAACTGCATTCATAAAATTTAAACAGCGTTCTGGAGAAGATAAGGAGGAGATAAGAATTATACAATGCAAATAAACCAATGAAGTTTAAGTAAAGGAAGATTTCAGAAGATGCTGTAAAGAGAAAATTCAGATGATGAAATATGAAGAAGCAAAAGCAAGAAAATAATAAAAAATTTAGGAAAAGAGTAGAGAGCAGAGGTAAAGAATTTTGAGAAATAGAAGAGAACTTCCATGCTGGAGAACGAAATATTTATCATTAAAATCCTCCTGGTGGCAACTGAGAAGCAGAAATCTGAGAGCTCAGAATACCGTAGGTAGACAGTGGACTCGGCAAGCTTTCAGCTTTCAGGAAAGTAAGGGGAACAGGGACTGATTCTTTTTAAGAGATTTTTTTTAAATATGGAGAGTTGAATACTTTTCTCCTGTAAATAGGACGTTTATTCACCAGCAGTAAACGTCACCTTGGAGGCTTACTGCTGAATAGCTCACACTTCTTAGTCTGAACTCAGCCTGACTGGTTCAACTCAGCTGTGCTGGCTCAAACTCTTCTCCAAGCTGGCTGATTCAAACTGGCTTCTCTCAGCTTCTCTCCAAATTGCTCTGCTTGACCTCAAAGGAACTCTAGCAATTTGTTCGAATCTTCTGGTCTCTTCTCATTGTCTGGCTTTAAATGCCTCTGCTGACCTGCACTGAACTGCATGAACTCTTAAAGGAACTCGACTCCTCTGCACTTCACTCACTGCACTGACTCCCAACTGACTAAATGGACTGACTGAACTGCCTTCACTCTCCCTGAGCTGCTCTTAAATAGCTTTCTCCTAAGAGTTGGGCATATCCTATATCATTCTGTTAGATCTTTCTCTGAATAATCACTTTGTCCCTTATCTTTCAATTCACCCATGTACATCTGGACATATTTGTCTGTTTAACATATACACCTGCCTATGTAATTTCACAGAAGTCTCATTTACATTTGTGACATAAGGACTCTCCCATTCATAACATAACCACAGCAATGTCTTTCAGGCACCATGGCACGAGCGTCTTCCTGGACATATCATATCTCATATTTCTAGATGCTTCACTTGTTTTTAAACTCTTCTTTGTTTTGTAATTCTCACATTTTCTCTCTGTCTCTGTATCTGTCTCTCTCTTTCTCTCCCTCCATTTGCATCCTCTCTCTGACTCTTATAACATAAACATATATACAACACTCACCAAAATTTTCTACTATGAAAACATAGGGCTATGATATTTTTCATCCTGTATTTGCAAACATGTTTTCTCCTAGGCAAAGTCTTACTGTCTATTCTCAATGATTTAATCCAGCTTCTTCTTACTCTGCTGTCAAGCACTTGGTTCTAAATTCAAACTATTGTCTTAACAGGAAACCAAAGATTAATTTACTGTGAATTCTTTTTCCCCCATTATTTCTTTACTCATTGTTCCTGGGTAACTGGTTAACCTTAGCATCCCATATCACAAAATGACAATAAATCTCTGATATGAGGCTTATGCATACTAGGATGGGAATAATATGTGTCTGCCATTCTACATCAAAACACTCTACTAAAGCTTGGATTGGCATGAGCATTCAGTGTATAAATCTATTTATTGTGGGATTTGAATTGACTCTACATTTTTCACCTGCTTAAATTCATAAAATCTATATGTATGTTATAATGTTCACACTATCATTAATGGTGCTTTTACATTCTTTATGTAGAAAAGACTATGGCATCACAATTTAAAATTATTTTTAATACAGACCTGACAATAATTTCTAATCATTATGTTCATATATGCAAATATTTGTAGCTCATATTTCATACAAAAGCTATATTTTTCTTTGTTTTTAAATCTGTAAGCTTTAAAGTAAATGTATAACTATATAATTTACATTTTCAAAAATCCACAACTATTACCTTAATAATGCTCAAATTATACATTAATTTGGAGTTATTGGATATCTTTCTTACAATAAAAATTATTTAATACATAGGCCATAAGTTTCAGATATCTTTTAGGTTCATACATAAGATTTTTAATGAAGTTTGCCATATTTTACATACCTTTTAAGGTAACTTTTTAATAGGAAAGATGTCACATGGAAAATATAAACCGTTATCATGAAGAAAATATAAGGCAAATAGAGTTTTTATAAACTTTTTTTCTGTTGGGTAAAGAGTAGATACCTATAGGGTCTGAACTTTACGTTAATTAAAAAGTAAAAGGTAAATTATAGACCATAGCACTGAACCCTGCCATGCTAAATGCCATTTCCACATCCATGTTGACTTTTAGAGAGCAGTCATTTTTCCTTATGATTTTTTGAAAAGGCCTTAAACTGCCGATATCACAGATAGCCGGCTTCTCTGTATGGAATACCAATGCAACCTGTTTTGTGCTTTG
Organism: Mus minutoides; assembly: GCA_902729485.2. Classification (NCBI taxonomy): domain Eukaryota; kingdom Metazoa; phylum Chordata; class Mammalia; order Rodentia; family Muridae; genus Mus; species Mus minutoides. The sequence goes on along the minus strand of LR751754.1, from coordinate 67,610 downwards.
TGAGTGGGAGTATATGTTGTTGCAGCCATTATATAAAATAATATAAAGGTATTTTACAAAATGAGCTGTAGAAATAACCTATGATTCATCAATACTTATAGGCATGTATAAAAAGAAATGCAGTCAAGCAGATAGTGCCTAGTTTCCAGTGTTCATAGTAGCACTACCACAACAGTCAATATACACGGATAAATGTATTTTTAAGTGTGTTTTGATTACCATGACAGCTGGTGGACCTGCTTTTTAGTAATTCTTGTCTATTTCAAATGTGTTTCATCCACCTTAGTTTTAAAATTATCCATATGTATTAAAGTACATATGACTATAAAACAACAAAAGATATCAAGTACTAATATAGTTCCTAGATTTAATTGGTACTGGATATGGGGGAATCTAAACACATTCACAGTGCTTTATGTAAAAAGAAATCAACAAAGTTGTGTAGAAGAGAATTTTTTAGGGAGGACAAATAATACAGAGCAAGGACTACAATTCTGAGTTTTAAAGCAGGACAATAATTAAATTATACAGGTTTGTCACTCTTAGGCACTGACTCTAGATAATTCACCTAACCTTTCTCCTTCTCCTGTCTTCATCTGTACCTTGTATTTTGGTATCTATATTTAATACTGCCCTCCTCACTATAGTATAACACTTACATGTATAAAAGTAGTTGAGGGAATCTGAACTGCATAAGTATGGAAAAGTTGGGTTGAGCATAAACAATCCCATACATTGGATGTGTCTAGTTGTTCAATCTCCTGTCCTTGGGACTTTCCTGCCATGATAGAGTATAACCTAAAATTGAAAGCTAAACAAACCTTTTCTCTGCCTCTGTAGTCTTTGTCAATATATTTTTTCACAAAAACAAGACATATGCTTTGGGTATAAAAAGAGACCAAACCAGGCAGAAGCGTTAAATGAAAGTGCTAAATACTTACTTTAGAATATCACAATCAAAAGTATAGAAAAAAGGAATACCCAACTTACATGATCCAGTGTCTGTGTGTATGTGTGTGTGTGTGTGTGTGTGTGTGTGTGTGCACACTCATGTGTGCACACGTACATGCAAGCTATTTTGGAGCAGAGAATGAGAACAAGATTTCTGAGTCTATCTTTCAATGCTATGGATCATGAAGATGAAAACATTTGGTTTCTAGAGTGATGTCTTATAAATATCAACCATCAAAGGGCCAAGGTGGGGAAAATGTCACAAAGATGTTAAGGAACTTATTGACCGTGTACCATCAATAATAGCAGAAAGCCATAGAAAACATTGGAAGTTATGAAAAGAGGGAAGAGGTAAAGGAAGGATTAGATCAGAAACAGGAAATAAGCTTTAAAGAGTGACTGCATTGTGTTTGTGAAATATTTCAGTATTTTACTTACATGTTTATTATACTGTCCCATTTCTGTGGCTTACTCTGATGTGTTATTCCTATGTGTTATTTATTATTTAACCCAAGATACAATAACAAAATACCAACAAAAGTCTCATTTACTACAGTTAAGTCTAGAACCAAGGTCTGGCAGGGACTAGAGTCTTTCTTGGTAAGCACATTGTCACCTTTTGTGCATTTCAGTTGGTTAAGAGAAATCTTAATGTCTTCTTAATGTCTCCTCTTAAAGGGGCTTTGATCTCACTTTGTGTCATTAACTCTAATTACCTTCCAAAGTTCTGTCTTCAAACACCATCATGTATATGAAATAGAAAAACTAGGACACATTCGTTACATAAAAATGTTGTTTGACCACAAACTGTTCTCATAATGTCTTTTCTTATGAACAGAATGCAGTCACAGGAGCAAAATATCGGACAAGGAAGGACCACATGATGTGTAAGCTCATGTGTTTAGCTGTTGCTTACTCTTCAACCATTGGTGGGCTGACAACAATCACGGGGACCTCCACCAACCTGATCTTCTCTGAGCATTTCAATACGTAAGTAAAATCAGATTGGTGATTCAACAAGTGGACAGCAAAACGTAGACACAATTCTTACCTGATTCATCAAAGTCAGGCATTAAACTGCTGTGCAGGATTGAAACTTTGCTTCCTATCACAATGTCTCTAGATTTAGAAATCTACCTTTGGATTGATGATGACTATGTAGGATCTGGTAAATTAACATGTATTTGAAGATCCACTCTCTTGCTAAGCTAAGCTAAGATCATGATTTTGTAAAGATGCTAATATCAGAGACATCATGCTTCTGTGATGGAATGGAGAAGCACTCCTATCTGAGCCTCTTACCAGAAAGTGAATAAATTTCTCATCACAGCTTATTCAATAATGTGATAATCAGTTGATATGAACATGCACGGTTGTATGAGATGATTTATGCAGAGTTTGGATAGTGAGCATTTGAACATAAATGGTGAACTGTGAACATGGGCATCAACTGGAAGAGGCTGAGGTTGGCAACACCAAAAAACAAAATTGAAGAATTAAGTAGCTACCAGGGATAAAAGCATTAGGATATCCTACTGATATGTGAATGAATAACTGAAAGTTTATAGTTGTGATATCAGACCATCACAAACCTTGAGGAATCTCCAGTTTCAACCATGGTAGTGTTCTAGTTAAATTTAAATGAGTTAAATACTATAATTTTCAGTTAAATTATAAAATATAACTAAAAAGTAATTCCTCCAAGATATAATTTTTCATATGTAAAACAGTCACATTTTGGAAACTTATTATAAGAGTTAAATGTGTAAGTAATGCTAAAATATTTTGCATTATGTAAAACTATTGAAGAAATAGTTACAAATACATGTTTTTCTTTGAGAGCTCAGAAGCAAGGTCTATTTCAAGTACTAGAAGTACATTATATACTTGTCAGAGTGCTAGGAAGAAAAGTGGCCTTTAAGAAGCCCAAGGAAAAGGATGCAGGCTTTGTTCATAAACAGTAGGGTTCAGAAACATGGAATTGCACTCCAAAGAGCAGAACCCTAGGCTCTCTTGACCTCAAATAGTTTGTAAAATGTTTGCATACATAGCTTCTCCAACAATCGCAAGGCTAAGAATGCCAATCCCCATTCTACAAAGAGTGGCATCTTGTGTACTAAGAATAATGATGTAGAAGTTCAGGTTCAATATTGAAGACCTTTGTGTATATTTAATGTTTCTGTGATTATACAGCCATCATACATTTGTTTCAATTTATATATTTTGTATAAAGATATATTTATGTTATTTTTATATTTTTCAAACAGTATATTTTGATCATGTTTTTGCCCAGTTCTCAACTCTTCTCAGGTCCTTCCCAACTCCCCACTCTCTCTCTCTCTCTCTCTCTCTCTCTCTCTCTCTCTCTCTCTCTCTCTCACACACACACACACACACACACACACACACACACACACACACACACACACACCAAAACCCACAAAAATGAAAATCAGAACAAAAAAAATGAAAGAAAGACAAAAAAATTCCAAAATAAAATACAAAGTCTTTTTAAAAAGTACATTTTCTTGTGGTTTACTTTCTTGTGGCTGGGCTTATTCTCTGCTCTGAAGTGTAATTGATACATCCAATAGCATTTCATTGGAGAAAACTGATTTTCTCTTTCCCATTAGGTATCAGTTTCAAATAGATTCTTTGTTAGTGGTGGCGTTTGTGTGTACTTCTCTTCAGGGATACTTCATAGGTCTTAGGAACAATCACTTAGAAGGAATGTTTGAAAAGTATTTGATACATAAATGGAGAACTTTTAAAATTTAATCTTGGGGGGCTATATTCCACAANCAATACCTCTACTTGGCATATATCCAGAAGAGTTTCCATCTGGTTATAAGGACACATGTTCCACTATGTTCATAGCAGCCTTATTCATAATAGCCAGAAGCTGGAAAGAACCCAGATGTCCCTCAACAGAGGAATGGATACAAAAAATTTGGTACATTTACACAATGGAGTACTACTCAGCTATTAGAAACAATGAATAGATGAAATTCCTAGGCAAATGGATGGATCTGGAGGGTGTCATCCTGAGTGAGGTAACCCAATCACAAAAGAACTCACATAACATGTACTCACTGATATGTGGATACTAGCCCAGAAGCCTAGACTACCCAAGATACAATTTACTAAACACATGAATCTCAAGAAGAATGAAGTTCAAAATGTGGTCTCCTCGCCCCTTCCTAGAATGAAGAACAAAGCACACATTGAAGGAGTTACAGAGATCATGTGTGAAGCTGAATCAAAAGGATGGACCAACCAGTGACGGCGGCTGCCAGGGATCCCTCCCATAATCAGCCACCAAAATAAACACTATAGCATATGCCAGCAAGATAATGCTGAAAGGGACCTGATATAGCTGTGTCGTGGGAGGCTATACCAGTGCCTGGCAAACAGGGAAGTGGTTGCTCATAGTCAGCTATTAGTTGGAACACAGGACTCCCAAGGAAGGAGCTAGAGAAAGTACCCAAGGAGCTGAAGGGGTCTTCAACCCTATAGGTGGAAGAATAACATGAACTAACTAGTTCCCCCTGCGCTCATGTCTCTAGCTGCATATATGGAAGAAGATGGCCTAGCTGGCCACGATTGGGAGGAGAGGCCCCTTGTTCATACAGACTTTATATACAGACTTTATACAGGGGAACGCCAGGGCCATTATGTGGGAGGGGGTGGGCAGGGGAGCAGGGCGGGGATGCAGGAGGGTAAGGGGAAATTTCTGGATAACATTTGAAATGTAAATGAAGAAAATATCTAATAAAGAGAAAAAAATTTAAAAAAACTGACTGAATAAATAAATCAATGAAAAACTTTTGCAGAAATTGTCTTAATGAAAAGTGACCTCTCCAGAAACTGAAGGTGTGTCCTAAAACAGGACTTTAGTCATATGCTACAGAAAATTTTCTAGTGAAAAGTTATTATTCAGAAAGTTTTAGAGGTAAACACTATGCACAGTAATAAAATGAATGCGAATAACTCAAATGGAGCAATATTGGCAACATACTTTTAAAGAACTGGGGCCATCTCAATTAAAAAAAAATTTTTTTTGCATAGTTTAGAGTGGCAGTGTGCACACAGATTGACATTCTAAGAGTCTAGGGTAAGAATCCAATTAGAAGTGCATTACTCATGCACTGAGAAATGATGAAAGGCTACTCCTGAGATGACACTGTTTAAATCCAAGGCATTGCACAGCCAGAAGGTCATTATAATTAGTCGTGAGAATTTCAAGTTAAAGAGGCTTTAAAGCAACTCTGGTGATTTCTGGCTAGAGAGTGGTGCTATGAACTTCTAGAAGAGAAAAAGCATATTCCGTGGAGAAATTAACTTAATCTGGTCAGATTTATATGGCCTACTGAGAACCTATCCACAAGGAGACTGGTAGCAGGTGTCATAAGTACGTGCATTCTCAGAGGTAATTATGTCAAGTAGCATATCTATAAGGGCAGAAATTAAATTCTTGAACATGGAAATAGTCACACAGAAAGTAAATGTTTAAAAGAATATAGATGAGAATATACTTCCAGGAAATACTGTTAATAAGGAAGGTAAAGAAAGCTAATTAAAGTAGGAGGAGAATCAGAAACATGTGGTGTTCTTGAAGCCAAAAAGTGAAGTCCATCTTCAGAATATGGGAACATATTCTGAAGGGATAGATGAGGCAAAAAGATGGCCAGGAAAGGCCCATGATTTTGCTTGGTGTTTTAGAAGAGGCGAGGTTCAACGTAGCAGCTGATGGTGGGCACACATCAGACTGAGCAGAGGGAGTAAGTACACAGTAGGGAGAGAAAGGCAGAAAGTTAAAGTTATTCAAGATTGAAACAAACAAACAAACAAAAAAACAAAAACAAGGATAAATTGTGGCCTGACCAAAACTCAAGGGAAATTCTTTTAGAACAAAGGTAAGATGTTGGTCTGGTTTTAACCCTTGGAAGAAATAGAAATCCTTAGAAAAGGAAGGTTGAGGGGAGCAGTAAGGAGGAGAGAGCTACTGGACAAGCTTTGGCTGTACATGGTGTCCGTGAAGGACTGGTAGTTCTTGGGTCTTATCCTAACAATGGAGTAATCTTCATATCAAGGTAAACTGGTGAAGGGAAGTATATTATTGAGAAGAATTGCTATTTTCATAGTAGTAGTAGTAGTAGTAGGGAAGTTTTGATGCACTACTTTCACCAAATAAATATGAGTGATATCAGTCAAGAAGGAGCTACTGAATTAAAGAATGGAATGTTATTCCAAGTAAAATGGCATAGCTTGATAATTATAAAAATATACTTTTCAGGTTTGAAGTTTTAACTGTAAAACTATGGGCATAGAAAGCAGCATGGAAGGAAGGCTTATTACCAAGATCATCACAGGCATTCCTTCTAACTGTGTCTCCAATCATTGCAGCAGTCGGCTTATCAATATGGGTTAGGCTGTAAAAATCCCAGTGAATATATAAACCTTTAGATAGTCCCCAACTACATCTGTAGCATTTATCATTTCACACATATAGTACTGAATTTGTAAAGTAGTCACGAGTCACTGTAAGATATTTACAATACCAAACAAAAACTAGAAGAGCTATAACACACTGTAATGAAGGTTATACCACACAGCTACTTTCTTTTAAGACACGAGACAAATATGAGTATTCAGATTATGACTGATTGCTGACAGCTGTTCTGCAGAAAACAAAACTCTGTCGAAGGAATGGCCTGCTGTTCTATGATTCACAGAGTGAGGGACAGTAAAGGAAATGTGTTTGTACTTGCCTTGAGTTCAAAGCTTACCTGGGTACCTTATTGTCTTTGCTAATCAGAGATGAAGGAAGTAAACCTAATCCCTTTCAATACAGTATTAATTCCCTTCAGCAACTGCCATGGCTTTCACTGTGGAAACAAGCTGTATAAATCTCTTGAAACAAATTCCCTGACAACTGCCAGAGAAGAAATATGATGGCCAGCAAAATGCCTAAGCAGGTTACGGTGCTTGTAACCAAGCCTGGCAACTGAATTTTATCCTTGGTACCCATGTGATAGAAGGTGAAAGTCAGCTGCTGTGGGTTGTTCTATGACCTCCATATATGCTCTATGGCATGGCATAATACATTGTTTTTTAAACTTAAGAAATATGCACATCACAGAATTTGGATCTGGTCCAAAGTACATCATTTAACGTGTGTCATAATTTATGGTGTGTATCAACTTCTTTGAACATCAGGTTAGTTTTTGTTTATTTACATGTTTGTTTTACCTAAATAGGGGAAATGTTCTAATGCATTGCCAAAAGGACTGAAGGCACAGAGCGTGTGACACTCTCCGTGGAGCCCGGACATGGCCGCACTGTCTGCAACTCTGCTTTGCTGCTACCTTGCTCTTTCTTATTAGTTCTCTGAGAATTTGACACACCTTATTTTGGTCATATTCAGATTTTTTTCCTCCAACACTCCCCATATGTACATGCCACTTTCTTGCCTACCCCTTAAGGTTTTTTTTTTCTTATCAATGCCATTTTGTGCTACCTAAACATTCTTGGACTCCTGCCTTCCCCCAAGCATGGCAGACTTATCAAGAACTCACTCCTAGAAAAAACTGACCTTCCTCTCCCAGCAGTTGACAATTTCTGATCGCTCCCCAGCTAGGAGTGAGAATTCGTGCCCACGTGCCTCTTCATGCTGGGATTTCGTCTGGTTTGGACTTGTACAGGTCTTGAACATGCTGTCACGCTGCTGTGCGTTCATATGCTCTACCTCGTTCTTGCTGCTTGAAATCATGCCCCGCTAACGAAAACAAAAAGCAGTCAACATTTTCAAAATCTTTTTTTTTAAAGTATCCCTCAGTGTCCTCAAATGCGAAGCTGAGAACTGACTTTGCCTCACACAGTTGAAGAAGTTGTTAATCAAAAACATTATAATAAAAAAGGCTTATAATCAGGCTAGACACCGAGTCATTATGACTGCTAATGACCCAAATCTGTGAAAAGACTGTAAATTTCCATAGCTGCATCATTTCTTTTAAGGCGGTTTCTGTGCATTATTTTTTTTAACTTGAATTAAAGTAATCCATCTTGTTCGTCGTTGGTCCTAAGAACAGTGGTATCTTTTCCACTATCAACATTTGGATCTATACATGCTTTAGGTCCAAGCACTTCTCAGTTTGACATGAGAAAAAGTTGTAACTGTTTTGAATGCCTTTAAAAATATAAATGTTATATTCTAGTTTATGGGTGTTTAGTGGTAGACACAAGCGTTTCTATTTTTTAGCTGGGACATGTCTTTGCGCCCACAGTGGTTTAGTGATAAAACAGTTTTGTTTTAAATTAAAGCATCTCCTGGGTTGAAAACCCTACTTGACTACATAATCTATGACCCTTGAATAATGCATCCATCCCCTAAGACTTAGTTCTTCCTCTGTGATATAAAAGTAGAATGCCTTGCTCAGGGGATTTCATTAGAACTGAAAGTTCTTAGCCTACCTGCTCATTCTTCCACTTTTTCTTGATCTTTTTTTTTTTAAAGATTTATTTTATTTTATTATATGTAAGTACACTGTAGCAGTCCTCAGACACTCCAGAAGAGGGAGCCAGATCTCGTTACAGATGGTTGTGAGCCACCATGTGGTTGCTGGGATTTGAACTTATCACCTTTGGAAGAGCAGTCGGGTGCTCTTACCCGCTGAGCCATCTCACCAGCCCTTTTCTTGTCCTCTTAATGTAAGGCAAGCCTGTGATTCAGCTTTACATCTAGATCTCCATTTCATCCTAAACTGATCATACCTCCCTGGCTTAGAATCCTACCTATACATTAATGGCTTGCAATTTTATGTCCAAGTCTCTGTCCCTTCCTTTGAGTTCTAGACTCATGTATATAGAGGACTATCAAGTATGATCACTTGGAGGACTAAAGGAAAATCATTCTGAATATGCTCCCCTTGTGACCTGTTCCTCAGCCAACTTGTCTTTCAGATGTCATCATCTTAGTATGTGGCACATATATTTCTCCATATCTATAAAAAGATGTCTTATGCTTATGGATGGGTATGGTCAGTATTGTGAAAATGGCCACCCTGTCAAAAATAATCTGTTTTATTCGGTATAATTCCTACAAAAAATTGTAATACAACTGTTCACAGAATTTTTTGAAAGTCTTAAGATTCAAATGGAATCACAAGAGATCCCACCTCTACTAAGCAATTCTGAACTACAACAAAAACATTGCTGGAGGTATTACAGTACCTGACCTCTGGCTAGATTATAGAATCACAGGAATAAAATCACCATCGTGCTGGCTCAGACCCAGGTACATTGCTCAATGGAATATAACTGAGGACCCAGACATAAGTCCACACACCCACAAATGCCTGATTCTTGAAAAAGACACCGAAAATAGACATGAGAGAAAATACAGATCCTTTAAAAGTTCTTTGAAATTAAGTGTATACTTGTATCATTTCCTCCTTTTCTTCAAACTTTCACATGTATCCATTAAATTCTTTGCTTCTATTTCTTTAATAACATATATACTATTTATAATTTATAATATATAAACAAATTCCTAAATGTATAATGCAACCTGCTCAGTCCTTATAATATTTCTTGTATGTACATTATTTCAGAGCTGACCATATGATGGGTAAACAATCGGGGGCTCTTCCCTTGGAAAGACTATTTTTAGTGATATATATACCTTGGAGGTAATCAATATTTCTCTAATTGGACTTCAGGCTCACTCCCAAGAGAGAAGTCATGCCTAGTATTGGAAAATTAGCCAACTACTCAGGGCTAGTGAAGCCATGGGTCTTGCAGAAGAACCTACAATTGCCACCTTACTAAGCCAGCATAACTCCTAACTGTATTCTAAATATTAATTCTTATTCCTACAAATGAGATACCTTTCATAAGTCCTGCTGGGAAAACTAAATACTGACTGATATTCAGACAAACGAAAGTAATCCTAATCTCTTACCCTTTATCCATTTATGATAAAAAAAATCATAAATGGATAAAGCAACTACTAAATTTTTTAGTTCACACATTAAAAATTCTTAATATTTATGGGAGCATCAACACAGAGTTTTATAGTTCAAATTAGGGAAAACACCTCAAATATTTATCACTCATTGTAGTGAAACATTAAAAAATCATTTCCTTTAATGATTATTGTCACTTATAATCAACCTATCAAACAAATGAGTGAGGTCATGCAGCGTTTGGCTTTCTATAACAAGCACATTCATTCATTATACTATCTTCTATATTTTATATATAAGTAAATTTGTGGATAATGACCAGGTTTTATCTTTTAGTGGCTTAATACTGCTCTATTTGCATAGCTACCTTTATTTGCATATTTCCTTCCTTCCTTTACTAGTGAACAGAGCCTCTTCCTGGAAATTATTTCCTTGAAGATAACCTTGAGGACAGGGTTGCGATTTAGTTACAGCTTCCTGGACTTGTGTGATTTGCTTACTTCCGGAGTCTCCTGAACTTCCCTCTTCTCCCAATGATGTTATACTTTAGTTTAGAGGAAATTGCTCTGCAACAAGCTATAACAAAAATGAAAAATCTCTATTTTCACAAAGCTTTCTTTATTTTGTCATTTTAAAAGAACTAAAAACAGGTTGTCAATTTTATATGTATATTTAGATTTCCAACTTTTGTGTTATCACATCAAGAAGAAATAACCAAAGCCAATTATTTTTCACATTTCCTGATGTTCCTCTGTAGTTATGAAATTACTGTGATATGCTAATTTATTTAGTATTTAGACTATATTTTAAAGTAATGAGTATAAGGTCACCACAGAAAGATGTTCATTATCTGAGCTTATTTAATTGCTGATGTTTTGTTATTTTGTTAATTTTTAAGTAAAATAACTGGGAGATTAAAAAGAAAATCAGAAGTCTTACACAGAATATTTTACTACTTCTTTTGGTCCAGAGTTGTTTCATTAGACTGAGTCCAAAGTTAGGTACAATGGCATCTGATATACCTAGAATGATACAATGCTTTTGGTGAAAGAAACATAAAACTAGCAAGAGGAGAAGGTCTGAGCCAAGTTGAAGTTCTTCGTAAATACCAGGTTGCCAGATACCGTGAGGAATGGTGACGAACAGTGAACTCTTCCCTGGGCCATCTGTTCCCAGCCTAGCTGATTGCTCTATGCTCATTCATAGTCTGATGATTTGAATAGTAACAACAAACCACACACCTTCATGCACATATAGTTTGTATTTAACGAATATGAGCTAGAGTGATGGACATTTTTTGCAAGTATTTCATGAGAGCTTGATTTAAAAGGACAACCATTAAAAGGGCCCTCTTCTTTTTGTGGGGTATAGTGTAGTTATGTGGTTACAGAATGGTGGTAGGAGACTTCAAAAGGAATGTGTGTTGGTATGTATACTGTGATTGTACTCCAAGAAAATCATCTCTGCTAAAAACACAATAAAAGTGTGGGCTGCTGCTCTTTGCCTCATGACCACCAGCAAAGACTCCATGTGTCTCTCTTTGCTAACACAGCTTCCTATTTTCACATAGACGCTACCCTGATTGCCGCTGCCTCAACTTTGGATCCTGGTTTTTGTTTTCCTTCCCGGTTGCTATTATTCTTCTACTTCTGTCATGGGTTTGGCTCCAGTGGCTCTACTTAGGATTTGAGTAAGTAGACATTTTATTTTAATGTGATAAAGGTATCTATATGTACAGTGCTTTTACCTCTATATCTAGATATAGAGAATATCTATATTCTCCTCTATGCTACACACATTGTGTTTCCACATTTTTTTGCATTCAAAAAAATTAGCATGCCTGAACACATTTTTAGGATAGACTGGAATAATTTAAACAACATTGGCATTTGTGGAGCCTATAAAATACAGGTCCAAATAGGTGTCCTTTAAGTCTTAAACCAGTGATATAATAACTGCTCAGAAAGGCATAAGGAACTGGTGATGTCATAGTCCCAATCCAACTATCACAGTAGAGTTGTGAGAATCCATGTTGCTGTGCCTCTTAGGATGAACATTCTTGGATTATCAAGCTACTTTCAATTGTTAACGTGCAGGGTTTCCCTGTTTCATATGAACATCAAACTTAATAACACCTAAAACATATAAAGTAAAATAGAGATCTGAAAAGTTTCTCTGTTAAAAGACGTTGAACTAATAATTGGGAAAAGAGAGATAGCTTTACTGTTGTTCTACTGCTGTGAAGAGACAGCATGACCAAGACCAACTATTATTGAAACAAGCATTTAATTGAGGGCTTGCTTACAGTTTCAAAGTTTAGTCCTTTATCAACATGGTAGAGAGCATGACAGCATACATGGTAATGGAGAAGTAGCTGAGTGGTACATTCTGATCTGGAGAGAGAGACAGAGACAGACAGAGAGAGACACAGAGAGAGATTGGGTCTGACATCCGGCTTTTGAGATCTTGAAGTCCATCCCGAGTGACACATTTTTCTCTAAAAAGGCCCAACTACTAATCCTTCTAATCCTTTCAAAGAGCTCCACTCACTGGCAACCAAGGATTCAAAGATATGAATCTGTGGGAGCCATTCTTATTCAAAGCACCAGGAGAAGTACCACCAGGACAGATGAGTAATCTCTGCAAGTCCTGCTCATGATTAGTCTTAGTATCTTCTACTGTAAACAAGAGGATTTATTCATCAGTTTGGTAAGACCACTTCTAGCACTATGATGTCAACACCCAGGAGTTCAAACTGAACGGCAGCAACCAAAGTAGGATATACTGGTCAGTAAAGAACCACTGATGTCACTAAAATGTCAAATTCTGTATATGAAGTGAATCCCCTGCTTTTCTAAGATTGAAGCTGATAGTTTGATAAGCATTCAGTGGTTGTATAACTGAGAATACAGCCACCACAGAGCCCACCAAGGGCTAATCAAGAAAATCTAAAATGCAGCCTGCACTTTCAACTTATTTAATTCTCCATCAGGAATTTTACATCACATATAATTAGGGTATATATATATATATATATATATATATATATATATATATATATATATATCTCACAGATGAAAATTATTTTCTGACTGATAAAATATTTAAAATTCATTTCTATAGTTTAATTTTAATAATTCCAAGAACCTATGAATCAAGCAGCATACTGTTCTCTAAGACAGCTAAGGTGAACTCTCAGTTACTCGAACTTCTTTTGAAAAAAATGACACAGTACAGTAGGGGGTGGTGTTTTATCTGTGACCATAGTTTCCAGGTCTAGCAAGGTAATGACCAACATTTCCCCCCTCTCTATTTTTTCATCTTATTTTTTTCCTCTCTAACTGCCCAATTGTGCTAGTAGTTGGAAGATAGTACTGATGGTTTTAAAAACATTCTATCCAGATTGTGGGAGCAGCATGTGGCAGTCTTCCTGCTGAAGCAAATGTGTGGAATGTCACTGACTTCAGCAGGTGGCCTTCAGTGTGACAGGCCAGCTGCATACAAAGTGCCCCTCCCGGGCAATCCAACCATTCAGGGACTGGTTCAGTTGTACAGGTAGCAAGGCTGGGAGCACAAAGGAGAAGAATCCTGAACCAGTGGACACAGGCACATTGTCTAGTGACTAACCTCCTGCTGTTTTCGTTATTTGTTGCTGCTTTTAATGACTTTAAACAAATACATATGCAATCCCAATTATTATTTTAATATGGGGCAGGCATATTGCAATATTGTCAGTGTTGTATTTCAACAGCCCTCTTGTTGTCCACTCCTGGTTAGACATGGCAGTTTCATGATCCAACCAATTGTTCAGAGTTCTTTTCAGTTTGCCAAGGTGTGTTCCTCTAAAGGCTTTAGACTGACAAACAGAAATTAGCTGCCACTCCCCTGGCAGGCTACCATACATTCTGGTTAGTGTTCTGGCTGTTAGCACAGCTAACTCGCTCATTATAAACAGCCCCAACATACCAGAAGCTCATCCATCAGACCTCTGCATTTATTACAATGGAAAAGAGGTTGACACACAGCCTTATATGCTTCATTGGTTCCTTTGTTGAATATTATCCTTCATTTGCAGGAAAGCAAATTCAGCTTGATCTGTTTACTGTTTGCAGCAAGAGAGAGAAAGAGCATTTGCAGCTGCTTAGAGAGTAGAAAGGAAAAAGTTTTATCTTTGTTTATTCTTTTCTCTTTTCACAGATAGTTTTCTCACGGTAGTCCTCAGACTTCTTTCTTGGAGTATTAGTATTTATGTTGGGATTAGGGATAAAATTTTGAGATTGCCAATATTCAGAAACTTAATAAAAAACAAAAATTGTATTAGTCCTAGTCATAAGTGAAACAATATCTAACTAGTTACAAAGGTGATCATGTTTGCATGAGGATGATTGGGAATGTCTAAGATGAAAGGCTTAAGAATTACAGAAATTCTTCACCCAGGCATGGTGCCACATACCTTACTCCCTTAGCCCTTGGGAAGCACAGACAAGCAGATCTCGGTGAGTTCGAAGTCAGCCTGGTCTATATAGCGAGTTCCAGGAGAACCAGGACTATATAGAGACCCTGTCTCAAACCAACCAAACAACAAAAAGAATCAAGGAAATTTGGCTCCTTTAAAAGGAAGTATTGAGCAATGCTTTGCAGCAAAATTACATGAAGATACGGTGACTGAGCACAAACTGTATCTATGTTGTTTATTGCTATCTCCTTTCCCATCCTCTCTCTCTCTCTCTCTCTCTCTCTCTCTCTCTCTCTCTCTCTCTCTCTCTTTCCAGAACTATAAGCTTACAGGAGACTGTTCCCACCATGACTGCTTACTCAGGACGACCCAGCTAACCTACTCACAATCATTCCAAAAGGCAAACCTTAAGCATCAATTTTCCCACTTGATTCTTCCTCCAGAGGGATTAAAAAAAATACTGCATCTACAGTAATGTCCCACAAAAATGTTCAAAATTTGGAAGACCTTAGACCAGGAAAATAAAACAATAACAGTGAAAAGGGGCTATAGAACCAAGCAGCTAAAGGCAGAAGAAGAGTGATATTTACTATTGAGTACACTCTAAGGACTCTGCTTTTAGGGCAGGTGAATCTCTCAGGAAAACAATGGACTCCAGTTGTTTTTTACTCCTTTGAGTAGCTTGGTTTGGACTCTAACTTCAATAATTTCATGGCCTGGTGTCACCTCTTTAACATCTTTGTGAGAGTTGACAGATCTGACACGAACTAAGTGTCTCAAATTTGCCAGAGGTGTTAAGGAGTGGGTGAGTATAGTGCTTATGTTAAGACACTGAGCCAGAGATTATCTATTTACTGTCCTGTACCTGCCCCCACATTTCTGCCTAATGGGATGAAACGTCCTTATGCACAGAAATAAGAGACTAGGATGAAGAAGAAATATATTTTGAATGCAATATAGATATCAAGTATTCCAACATATTTATAGTTATCATTGCATAGAGAGGGATCAGGATGAGTGGGACATGGAAATGTATGAGGGGTGCGAATGATGTTTAAAAGGAAGAGATAGGGAGAAGACATTGTGGATGGTAAAGAAAAAATGGGGCATCTAGAAAGGAGCAAGCCAGACAAAGCCAGAGAGGAAAGAATAGTCAACGAAGGAGAAGGAAGCATAGTCACAGGGTATGGATTCCAGGTGACAGTAGAGGAATGCTTAATAAAGCATTCACAGACAAATCTATAAGGAAGGTAGGTGGTGGTGAACTAGCTTCCTTAACTCTAAAGCTTTATTGTCTCTTTCAGCTTTAAGATGTTCAAGTGTGGCAAAACCAAAACACTCAAAGAAAAAGCTTGTGCCGAGGTGATCAAAGAAGAATATGAAAAACTTGGGCCAATGAGGTAAAATACGCCTGAGTACACACAGACATACACATACTCATACACACACTCACATGACACACACACTCACATGACACACACACACACACACACACACACACCAGTTATTTTAAAGCAAATGATCAAGTGCTTGACCACAAATCCACATAATTCAGTGACTACTTGTTACCATACTGAAGAAAGAACACACCACTGCCCTACTAAAATGTGCTAGGTAGAAATGCTGAGAAGGAGAAAGCGACCTCTGTGAGAGCACTGGTGTTCTCCTAATAAGAGCACTCCAAGGTCCCACAGTGGCTGCGGACTGTTCAGACTAGCTTATCAATAGCTCAGTTTTCTCAAATTTTTGAAAAGTAAGAAATGACAGCAGTGGATTCTTCTACAGGTATCAAGAAATCGTGACCTTGGTGATCTTCATTGTAATGGCTTTGCTCTGGTTCAGTCGGGACCCTGGCTTTGTCACTGGTTGGTCGGTCCTGTTTTCAGAGTGAGTATTCGCATGGAATCTGCGAGCCCTTTCTGTTCCGCCTTGCGTCTCTCTAAATACTTCCTGCAGTCTTGAGAAACTGCACAAGATGCTTGATTCATTCATTCATTTCAAATATTTTTTTTTGTTTTTTTTGGTTTTGTTTTGTTTTTTTCCAGACAGGGTTTCAGCTGTATCTGTGAAATGGTGGCAGCATTAATTCTGTAGGAAACTACTGAAAAATGCATGTGATGGAAGGAAATAAATAAATAAATAAAACTTGAGCCCAAAAAACAATCTTCGGGGAGACATAAAAGTGGCAAAAATCACTGAGTGTGAGTCAATATATGTCAGATCAAGAAGACACTGCATATGCCGTGCGTGCACGCCTTTAATCCCAGCACTCGGGAGGCAGAGGCAGGTGGATTTCTGAGTTCGAGGTCAGCCTGGTCTACAATGTGAGCTCCAGGACAGCCAGAGCTATACATAGAAACCCTGTCTCGAAAAACAAAACAAAACAAACAAACAAAAAAAAATTTACTCTAACCTTCTTGAAGATGAGGTTTCTAAGGATACGATGGTAAGAAGGTAAAAAGGATAGTCATCACGCCCTGCATAAAGATCAGGATCCGCTGTACATGGGGGCTTTCCCCTTCAGACAAAGTTAGACATTCAGCCTCACTAAGCTGGCTGGGACCATAGTGTGAGAGTCACATAGGCTGTGCTCCTGAACCTTCTGTTTGTTCTGGGCAAGCCTCTGTTCTCTGGCTTCTATTACCTGGAAGATGGAAATTATACTAGAATATAGAATACTGGGTTCTTTTTCCTAGTAAAAGTGGTAAATAAATTTTTAGTGTGTGAAATAAATAGTATGCAGTCGTCTTCTTCTTCTTCTTCTTCTTCTTCTTCTTCTTCTTCTTCTTCTTCTTCTTCTCCTCCTCCTCCTCCTCCTCCTCCTCCTCCTCCTCCTCCTCCTCCTCCTTTTTTTTTCTTTTTTTGTTTGTTATGTTTTGTTTTTCTAGACAGGGTTTCTGTGTATAGCTCTGACTGTCCTGGAACTCACTCTGTAGACCAGGCTGGCCTCGAACTCAGAAATCCACCTGCCTCTGCCTCCTGAGTGCTGGGATTAAAGGCGTGCACGCACGGCATATGCAGTGTCTTCTTGATCTGACATATATTGACTCACACTCTGTGATTTTTGCCACTTTTATGTCTCCCCAAAGATTGTTTATTGGGCTCAAGTTTTATTTATTTTTTTTTTCTTTCCATCACATGCATTTTTCAGTAGTTTCCTACAGAATTAACACTGCCACCATTTCATAGATACAGCTGAGCTGACTAAGTGGTAAGATGAGTTTGAAGCGAAGACTGGAAGGCAGACGTAAGGGTACTGCTCAGTACAGTAGGCTCCAGCAGGCGTTACTGAGTCATGTGAAATTTGTAGTACATCCTGTGTGTTAATAAATTTTGGTTTAGAGATTTGTGTTCTCAGTCTATTTTTGATGGTTATTCTCTGGTTCTTTTTTTTTTTAACTAGATATTTTCTTTATTTACATTTCAAATGTTATCCCCTTTCCTAGTTTCCCCTCCAAAAATCCCCTATCCCCTCCCCCCCAAAACCAGAAGATTTTCATCTTGGCCTTACTGTCTTAACCCAGCAAGAATCCACACAGTTTGGGAGCAAAAATCAAAGCTGTTTGAGTCAGATGTATTCTGGCCTCATGGAAGAGAGAAACAAAAACCTTCCCCTAGCCTGACCACTCTGTTTTCCCAGAGCCTTACCAATATCTAAGATTCGAGGGATGAATTCAAATGTCTTATGCCTTCCTTGCCTCAAGCAATGCATGAGGTGGGTGCTTTAAAGACCAGCTTGAGTCTCTGGATTCCTTTAGGCAAAGAACTTCTCATTTTGAGACTTCCAAAACAAGAGCACCATCTATTTATGTTATTTATGTAAAAGAAGCTATTGTTTAAAACGTTAGCACTTTATGTGTTTTTTTAAATAAGATTTAGAGCAAAATAGAAACAAAAAGTAACTTCGCTTCTCTTTAAAAATCTAACCTCTACTATTATAAATACTGCCCCCAGTAGTAATGTGTTGAGAACTGGATGGAATCTTTCAATAGCTGACTAGGAGGCAGTCCCAATAGGATATTCAGTACATCAGCATCGAATGTTTCTTCCTTGTGGAGGATAATATAGTCCAGGATATGTTTTGTTTGTATTGGGAAAACAGGGTTTGCTATGAACAGGTGCCTCTAATATCAGCTAGTTTTGTGAGAGACAGCGGTAGGAAAGGGGAAGGGGCTTGAAAGAGGACAGATTTGAAGATATAAATGAAACAATCACAAGCAAATAAAATTTGTATACGCTCGATAATTTATAGTGGTGAGATAACCCAATTAATAATGAATCAAATCTCCAAATAATGAGACAATTAAAATTTAAAATGTGTATGAAAAATGTTGGTTTTTTTTTTTTAACATTTATACCTTTATCTATTCGGTAAAATATGTGTGCAGGTTTTAGGCAGTTACAATTTCTAAAGCTGGTATGATATATTAAGATTTATTGCTACCACCTAATGTTTTCATTCCATCTGTTTGAACCTGGACTGATTTCAATATGTCTTTTCATATAAAACCAAATCCAGTTACATGACACCTGGCCCAGCTTGGCAAAAACTCAGCCAAAAAAATGTAACTAAAATAGAACAATAACATAGAACAATAACAAACAATATAGTTACAGAAAGTGGTCAGGTTTTTAGAAATAATTATGCCATTGTAGGGTTTTAGTCATCAAGAAAAGAAAGTAAGCCATATTTAATATAAACTTAATATGTGTGTGTGTGTGTGTGTGTGTGTATATATATATATATATATATATATATATATATATATATATATATATACACTGTGAAACATAATATACTTCCTTGATTATTTAGATTTTGTAGACATAAACTACAAGAATATAGGTACTTTTGTTGCAAATAAGATATGATAGAAAAACAAGCCTTATGATGTACATATTTCTTCAGGCTACAAAGATGCACGTAGTTGGTGGTACTGCTGACTTCTAAAGCGGTATTCTAATTACTTGTGTCTGTTTCATTTGTATAATCTCCAGGTGCCTCTTAACTGTTGAGGCTCCCTGGAACCTGTCCTTTTGCTAGAATGGTCTAGCAGTTCTCAGCCCCATCTGTTCCTGAATTACTCTTAATTTGTACAGTGATCATTTGTGAGCATCTCATAAGCCATTCTGATAATTAATCTCCTCAAGTTTCTAGAGGGAAAAGCATCCAGAGCCTTGATTTCCTTTGTATGTATATCTAGTACCCTCGACAGTAGCAGGTGTTTCATCCTAGAAACCAGATCAATTTTCTTTCACAGTTTATAGAGGAGTTTGAGGGGACACTAGCAACAGCAGGTCACACGAAATTCAATAGAAGAACATTATAAATCAATTACATGGGGCTTTGCCAAACTCCAGCAACTGTTTCTAGCTCAAGTATCTGACACTATAATAAAAAGCAAGATTTCAAAGAAAAAATTGTTTAACAAATCTGAAAGTCGACCTGAAAAAAAAAATTTGCTCTCTTGGTCTGATAAAGTAGCCTCTATATAGGTAGTACGATAATCTGAGATATATATTAAATTATTAAGAATGCATTCTGAAACACTTGGTCTTTGTAAGTTACATCACTTTACTGGAAAGGTGCATGTTTTAAAATGATTGCCTAGAGTAAATGAGCTCTATTATCGCTTCTACTTATTATTAACATAACTAACTAATTGACACCTTAGCTCACATAGGTTCTTAGTGCCATCTTTAATGTACACATTTGTTTATATTTTTCAGGTACCCGGGTTTTGTTACAGATTCAACGGTTGCTTTAGTAGCCGGAATCCTTTTCTTTCTAATTCCAGCTAAGAAAGTGACAAAAATGACATCTGCAGGAGAAATTAGTTGAGTATCATTTTGAACACTGAGTTTATAGAAGACCTTTAAGAAATCAAAATTTTACCAGCTTCAGTTGGCACATAGTATTGAAAATGGCCACAACCCTTATCTTAGCATATCCCACTTACACCTGAGTTCCTCACTCAGCCAGGGTTTGCCACCATCTACAGGAAGACTCACTAGAGTTTACAGGAAGGAGAAGTATATTTCCTTTAATACCCAGGTTCCACGTCTTCTATGACAGATACCACCTCCCCAGCCAAGATCAGAATATTAACTAACAAGAAAACAAGAGTTTACCAATTACTTCTTTCTTTATGATGAGACCTCAGTCATAAGTTCTGAGACTCTAGAAAAGAGTGAATTTTATGAGAGAGGTTGCTTCCAGTCTCACAGAACTTCTTGAAGAAAAGAAAACAACCTCCACATGGAATTAACCTGTGGTCACAACTGGAAAAGTTATTCAGTAGGCACACTCAAGTAGCCTACTTACAACCCATGGACAGAGAAGTGCACACATCTGCAGAAGCATGCATTCTCTGAATGAACTCCTTATACAGGACCCATTCGTGTCTATGCTTTGTATTAACTTTGATTTTCAGTAGTTATATTCTTAAATTACATACATAGGTCAGATGGGTTATAATAGTTTGGAAACACAGTTGATTGGGGTTTTTTGTTTGTCTTTTTTTATGAAATGAAACTGGGAGTTCCATATTGGGTTGGTACAGCTGACCTCTTAAGTCATCTTTAAATGATAAATATTTCAGATTTGCAGACTTGATTTAAATGAGTAGCATACTGCAGAAATAAAGTTGTTCCATTCTTTGTAAGATTAGAATATATCGCTGTGTATTATGGAGATATAGCAATCTATAGCAATGGTTCCTTTGAGCCCACTAGAACAGTGGATTTCAACTTGTGAGATGTGACCGCTTTGGAGGTTGAAAGACCCTTTTTCACAGGAGACACATATCAGATATCCTGCATATCAGATATGTTCATTGCGATCCATAACAGTAGCAAAATGAATTGCAGTTATGAAGTTGCACCAAAAATAATTTTATGGTTGGGTGTCACCACAACATGCAACAGTATTAAAGGGTTGTAGCATTAGGAAGGTTGAGAACCATTGCACTAGAATCTATAGCCATTCTACTTAATGCCCGGTGGTGGCAAGTGTTGATGGAGAAGCAGTTTGCTTTCGCCTTCTTGGTTCTTACCTCTGAATACACATGATCTTAATCCAAGCAACAGACTTGGGAGCATATTTTCAGTCATCAGTTAAAAGTTTGCTTTAGATCTAGTAAAGAGAAATATAAGGGAGGCTT
Organism: Mus minutoides; assembly: GCA_902729485.2. Taxonomy (NCBI): domain Eukaryota; kingdom Metazoa; phylum Chordata; class Mammalia; order Rodentia; family Muridae; genus Mus; species Mus minutoides. Next base: position 46,074 of record LR751754.1, on the reverse strand, counting down.
AATAGGGTTCTTATGACATCACTGTGTAGAGAGAACACATATTACATACACATGTTTAAAGAAGATAATGTGCTCCTAAGTTAACTTATTCATCAAGTTGTTGGATATACATGATGAAAAGTCTTTATGCTAGTTGCTTCATGAGCATAAACATCCTTGAAAATGACATTTCAACATTCAATTTGGAATTTTGGATAATCGATAAACCAGAACCTTGGTTCTCTTTATGATTAAAAAAAGATGTCAGCTTTAGTGAGTGATTAAAATTCTATGCTGATACTATTGGGGAAATAGGGTATTATCATCATTGGATATAAGAAAGAAAAGTGCATGTGTTAGTTTCATGTCAGTTGCTGACACACATAGCCTGACAACAGAACAACATAAAGGATGGAAGTGCTTATGGGCTTACAGTTCTGGAGTACCATTCTGGGTGATACCAAGGGAGGAACTTTGGTCACATCACATCCATTGTCAAGAGCAATAATAAGAGAATGTATTCATGATTTTGAAGCTTTCTCTACTCTTTTAAAATCCAGGGCTCATCACATGAGATGGTACGATCCATAGTTTCCCACATCAAATAACAGTCAAGACAGTCCCCCACAGATAGACCTAAGGCCAAGCCAATCAAGAAAACCCTTCATCGAGTCTCCCTTCTCATGTGATTCTAAATCATATCAAATTGACTGAGTTCACTACACTGTCCTAGAGGACAAGTAGGAAGATGAGCCAAGGAGTGACTGGCAGTACGAATGACAATTCCATAACAACTTATGTAAGCATATTTCACATGGGATCTGAAAAATTTGTCTATGTCACTTTACAATATTTATTAGAGCATTGTTTTAATTTTATGTATATGAGTGTTTCCCTACACTATATGGATACCTTGTGCCTGTAGAGGCCAGAGGAGGTTATCAGATCTCTTAGAACTGGAGTGCTAACAGTTGTGAGCCACCACCTAAGTGCTGAAAATTGAACCCAGCTCCTCTAGAGAAGCAGCCAGTGTGCTTAGCTGTTGATCCATCTTTCCAGTCCCAAAGTCATATTATTTTTAATCATTATAATATAATATACTACTTAAGGTCAGTGGAAACTCTTAGTCCAGGTCAAATCTCTGCCTTGAAAACAGTATCAGAATATTGTAAGCTTCTTGTAATATAACTATTCAGGACACTGATAAAAATTTCATATTGCCTTATTTTAAACACTATTTAACTGTAGGATTTTTGTTTTGCAGTTGCTTTTGATTACACTCCTCTGATTACTTGGAAAGAATTCCAGTCATTCATGCCCTGGGACATAGCCATTCTTGTTGGTGGAGGCTTTGCCCTGGCAGATGGCTGTCAGGTAATGCTCAGTGTCTAAGATATTTAACAATTAACTGGACTGTTGAAAAGAAGAACATAGGCACATGCAAGCTTTGGGCATATTCCTCTCCTCTTTATCCTCTCATTTAATAATGCATAATTCAGTATCCATATAGTATCCCACACAGAAGACGTTGGTTCATAATTCAAGAAGTTTCATAGGCTATAAATGTAATGCTATGTGTTCAGGAATGTCAAAAGAAATAATTCAAAGAAGATTACCTTATTTGTAATATATCCTGTCCATTGTCAGAAAGAAACAAAACTTCTTGAGTGACAGTTGTCCCTTTCATTGATTACCCTCCAGCTGCAGCAAAGTGAGCTTTTATCTCTTCTAATTGCCCTGGGCATTGTAGGTTTCCTAGAAGAAAATTATCTTATCTAAAAATTCATGGGCACATGTACATACAAACGACGTCTAGTGGAATCAGTAGATTGAGTGTATATACACAGAATATAACACATATAAACAACAATATGATATTAAAGAAGAGAGCAGGTATTTAGGAGGGGAGACATGGGAGAAGTTTGTGGAGACTTGAGATTGGTGTATAGTATTAACAAAACTCTCAAATTTGTATTTGTACAAAGAAAAGAATATTTTTCCTTCTATCTGACTAAAAACCATTGCTCTCATATGGCTTTTATAGCTGCTTATTAAATCTTCAGGGCTGATTTGCATCCATTTCCACACTCAGCCACAAACAGGAGAATAGCAAGAGGGGAATAGGAGAAGTGCCCCGGCTTCTTAGAATTTATTTTTACTATTGTTTTTTTTTTAACAATATTCAGATTAAAAATACTATTTCTTCTTCTTGATAATTTGTTGGAAGAATAATATCTGCTTCTAATTTTAGTACCAGCTTCTGTAAAGTATTCAGATTCTCAGCTTTTAGCAATAGAATTTAATAATAGTTGTAAGTCTTAGAAATTGGCTCAATTCAGAGAGCCTTTGCAAAATTGTTTTAGGCTTAGGTTTGCCTTGCCTCATAGTCGTCCATATAGAAATAACAGTTTTCTTTTCTACTATTCCAGCAATAATGAGGTCTGAACTCTGAGAATAAATAACTGCCATCTCTTTGTCTACTGACTTGCACTGAGAGGATAGCAGAATGCGAAAGTCTGGCATTCCTAAGAATTTGCTTGTCTCTTCTCAGAGCCCATCTAGACTGGATTCTAGACGAAGTGGCTTTGAAACCATCGACCAGACCTTAGAGCAGCAAAGTCTGAGGAAATGAAAAGGTGTGGTTTAGTCTGATGCACATGGCTCTGTCGGTGGAGAGATAGAGAAATCATGAGGGGAAGACTAACTGATTATAAAAATTCTAGTCATTGGAATCAGCATTCTGAAAGAATTTCTAGAAAGAAACTACTCCTGAGTAACCAAACTAAAGTCAAGATAACTCTGAAAAATTAAATACTATTTTTCAAATATTCCTCTTCTCCCAAGAGCAGAATTTTAATAATAATGATTAAACCTATGAGTCTTTAAAGACAAAAACTGCATAACTAGAATCAATAGAGTAACATGTAAGCATGGGAGAAGCCAGGACTGAATATTCAGGATTGTTTGAAAAAATATGTGAAGTTATGTGATTTCCTCAAATACCATCCCCACTCATGAAATGGCCACACACACTTTAGAAACTTAAGCTTCACTCTGTAGCAAAGTTAAAATGCAACCCTCCCTCAGCAGCTTTATGTTAGTAAGAGCTTAAAATCACCATGTCATTTAGATTAAAAAAATGTAGTCAAAAGTTACTAGATGACTGGGGGAACCTTAGATACAATAACCAAAGATAGAAAAATCAAATATAGAAACAAAAAAAATGGATCAAGGAAAATATGGAAGGAAATGCATAAAGCAAAAGGCACTTTAAATTTCATCATTGGTGCCAAGGAGGTGTTAGAAATATCAAAGTCATGCAAGTAAAAGAATATATCATTTAAAAAAAAAAGCATGAAACAGTAAGTCTCAAAACTTAAAATGATGATATTATATTTATACTTAAAACTCACCAACAATGTTAAAAGTAAAAGTAAACATGTATCAGAAATACAACAAAAAGATAAAAGGAAGTAAATACTAGAAAGAAATGGTAGTCTAGTACCAAGTGGTCAGCTCTAAAACATACACACACAACCAGCAACAGCTCACTCAGGAGCCTGCGTTTATGTATGCATTCATGTATGTGAGGCTGTGTATGTGTGCAAAATGATAATAAATACAAGGACAGCATGAATTTTAGAGGTAATAGAGGAGCATGGAAAGGGCTGAAAGAGAACACAGAGGAGTAAACGATGTATTCTATTTTAAATAAGAATAAAGTAAAATTATAAAAGATAAGAAAACTAGAGTATTTGTTTGAAAATTCTTCAAAAGTCTGTTTTGGAAGAGAAAAACGTGCTGAAAGGGAGGATAGTTCTAAAAATAACACAGGTATTCTCTGAAGTGAAGCCTGTGAGATTTTCAACTAAGAGAGCTATTAAGGGATTCATACTGAAGGAACTCATGAAGATCTCTACACTATGTATCTCAGGAACTTGAAGTGCAGATAGAATTCCAATGTTCTCCAGAAGGGAATCACAAATGGTGCATTCTTCCCACTTCTCAACCAGACTTAGGAAAAAAACCCATTCTGTCCATATACCAGGAATCTGTGGTTTTTTAACTTTAGTTTCTGTTCTCTTAACAGCTATATGCAATCTCCATATCCATGTATATGAACCCATAAAGCCATAATATCCATACCCATGTGTAGATAAAATACTTCCTCTACAAGATTGAGGACCACAGTTCAAAGCCCCAGTACCCGTGTAAATGTCAGGTGGTGTGGTTATTCTATAGAGTGCTCTATAATTCCAGAGCGAGATAACTAGCTAGATTAGCCGTATCAGTGGGTTCTGGGTTCAACTGAGAGAACTTGCCTCAACAGAGATCGTGAAGAACAATCTAGGAAGACTCTTGACATCAACTCAGGATTCTACAAACACACACCACACCACACACACACACACACACACACACACACACACACACAAGCCTACATATATATATATATATATATATATATATATATATATATATATATATATATATAATCAAACATACACAAGCATAGACAAGCACATTCAAAAATAAATAAATAAAACAAATAAATAAAATGATTATGTTTATATGTAAATCAAAACAAACAATACAGCTGCTATCTAGTACTCATGTCTGTGGATGTTTATATTCACTTTGGAACTGAATTTATTGCTTATAATCAAAGATTTTTCAGGGCATAGCCTAGTTTATCATAAACATTATCTCACAAAATATAGAGTATCCCTTCTATTTAGTCAGGAAACAATAAAAAAAACCTATTAAACAGAGTGCAAGCAAATTTTTGGACTACATGTAATAGATCAAAGATCAGCATGTGATCAATCTGAAGAACCCCACTGGAAGACACAGGATTAATGGCGAAATTGCTGAACAGTTTCGATGGTTTCAAAACTAGAATTCTAAACGTCAGAACTAGAAAAATAGTGTGAGGAGAAAAGAAAGAATTTACAGACCTGTAGAGGCTACCTCAAACGTACCGCTCACCAAACAATCTCAATACCATGAAAAGGTGTGTCTCTCCCAATGAATGGAAGGAAGAAAGGAAGGCTTTGCCCAGGACAGAGTGGTTGAGACAAGGAAGGAGACCTGAACAACAGTAGAGGAGACTCAGAGCATATCTAGTTCCCGACAGAGCAGGAGGAGGGTCTATTTCAGGACAGACATCTTGAGGGAACAACGGCAAAGCAAACCCACTTACTTCAGGCGTTTGTTTGCTTGTTGGCTAGGTCTCCAAATATTTTGAAGAGCTGAATGAATTAGTGGCAGGGCACTTACAAAACTAAGCAAACAGAATAATGGTTTCTTAGGAAAACAAAGAACGTCAATATAATCTCAGATGGCTTAGTGATTCAGCAGTGAACAATACTTACATAATTACAGCAGTAAAGGCTCAATATTGATTTAACCAAAAGTGTTGCTATGCAATGGGGAATTAAGAGGCAGGAACTATATGTATGCTAAATGGTATAAGAAAACACAATCCTCATGTAATATATTTGGAAACTAATAGATAATGTTCCAATTTGAAAATTTAAGAAAAAGCATAATTGCAACATTATTTTGAACAATCATTATGTTACTACCTAAATATTAGCATATATATGTATGTATGTATATATACAATATATATATACATATATATATATATATATATATTGTGTGTATATATATATTGTGTGTATATATACATTAGCTATATATAACATAGCTAAAAACAGTTGAAAGTTCTTGCCTCAAGGGGGTACAGCTTAGGACAAGTAATATAAGGAGCCCAGGGGCTTCCCACTACTTAAAGCCCTATAGTGCATCATGACTAATTAAGATTTTTTTTTTTTTTACTAATTAAGATTTTTACATATGATAATCACATAAAATTACAATTTAATTGAAAAGAGGGGTTAGGGATTTAGCCCAGTGGTAGAGCACTTGCCTAGCAAGTGCAAGGCCCTGGGTTCTGTCCTCAGCTCTGGAAAAAGAAAGAAAGAAAGAAAGAAAGAAAGAAAGAAAGAAAGAAAGAAAGAAAGAAAGAAAGAAAGAAAGGAAAGAAAGAAAGAAGAGGGGAGGGGGAGGGAGAGGGAGAGAGAGAGAGAGAGAGAGAGAGAGAGAGAGAGAGAGAGAGAGAGAGGAAGGAAGGAAGGAAGGAAGGAAGGAAGGAAGGAAGGAAGGAAGGAAGAAAGGAAGAAAGGAAGAAAGGAAGAAAGGAAGAAAGGAAGAAAGGAAGAAAGGAAAGAAAAGCATGGGGAGATAATTTAAACTTCTTAAGGCATAATGCTAACACTGAAATAATTCTGAAAATTTGTCCCTATCAAAACTACCCATATTTACCAAAACAAAAGAAAATGGGAAATAATATTTCAAAAATCAGTAAATACATTTAGTGTGTGTTTGTGTGTGTGTGTGTGTGTGTGTGTGTGTGTGTGTGTATGTGTGTGTGCTTAAATAATGTTTCATTAAAGTGAATTATTTGAATAATAAGTACTGTATATTTGTTTTGTAGGTATCTGGACTATCTAACTGGATAGGAAGTAAATTATCTCCTTTAGGTTCATTACCAGTCTGGCTAATAATTCTGATATCTTCCTTGATTGTCACGTCTTTGACAGAGGTAGCCAGCAACCCAGCTACCATTACCATTCTGTTCCCAATATTATCTCCTTTGGTGAGTATTACATTTACATTATTTCCCTGTAGAGTAGGTTTGGATGTTATTTCAACTGCCAGTTCTCATCGAGTACTATGGAGTTTCTTTTGTGTATGTGGTCTTTGACCTGTACTCAAGGAAACTGTTTCACATTTAGGTAGCATAATATTTAGTAAAAAATTTACCTTCTCTCTGTCTGGGTTTTTGTTTTGTTTTTGTTTAAAGATAAATGAAATCATTCTGGATCTATTGCACTATAAGATGAACCAACATTTTCTGGCACTTTGAGATACGTCTTTCCAGAATAGTGTTCCCACGTTTCTGAGAAGAGCTTCCTATAGGAGATGTGTGAATGGATGAGAAGATAGTCTGAACCTTGAGGCTTAACTATCTTAAACAGTCCTTTGCTACCCAGGAAGTAAGCCAGACAGATTTGCTAAGAGAGGAGGAAAGACCCCCTCTTTCCTGTCCCATAGAAAGTGTAAGATTTAGCCTTGAGTGAAATGTTTTTCTGATTCAGGCGGGTTACTTTGGTGAAAAGAAAACACTTTAAATTAAGAATTGTTTGAAAGAAAGGATGGTCTCTTTGAAAATGCTTTCTAGCCATTCCACAGAGTTATTTTTTTTTCTGATACTTGAGTTGCTGCTTCAAATTAGAATAAAATACAGATTGTTTATCAATTGCTCGTTGGCAAGAAATCAAGGGCAAAATGTTGTCTCAGCTTTCTACTTTCTATTTTTATTTAATGAAATGAAGCAGTTAGAAAATTATGCGATGAGTTCCAGATAATAACAACTCTCTCATTCAGTAATTATCCCTAAGGATTTTAAATTTGTCACAGAAGTGATAGAATTAGTAGTTCATGGACAGTGTCTAGGGGCACAGGCACTGGGCCGTCTCCGACAACTTCTTTTAGTGTCTGTGGCCTTAGTGACATATTTGTTATTTTGAGCTACGCAAGCCCTCTTATGGTATTCTAAAATGCTTAAGTATATTCAAAGATATTGGATTTTATAATATATCATGTATATAGAACACTAGCTACATAATAAATAAATCGATAGCTTCTAAAGTAAGTGACACTTTACTTTCCAAATAAATTGCAGTATGAAGGTTTAAATATGGAACAATTTTATATAATATGATATATAATAATATATCATGTGTATAGAACACTAGTTACCTAACAAATAAATTGATAGCTTCTAAAGTAAGTGACACTTTGCTTTCTAAATAAATTGCAGTATGAAGGTTTAAATATGGAACAATAACGATATAAATAAGGAGACATCTTCTTTCAAATGCTCTGAAACATCATAAATAATGAAAAATTTTTGTGCTGTTAGGTTTCAACCTGATTCTGAAAAAGAAAGTTACAATAAGTTTGTTCATTTTTATGTTTGGTGCCTGTTCGTGGTGTTTGAATTCAAGTCTCTCTGTTTTTTTTCTTTCCCACCAGGCTGAAGCCATTCATGTGAACCCTCTTCAGATTCTGCTGCCATCCACACTCTGTACCTCATTTGCATTTCTTCTGCCAGTTGCAAATCCACCCAATGCTATCGTGTTTTCCTATGGCCACCTGAAAGTCATTGACATGGTAAGCCAGCAGCTAAAAGGACCCTGTAACCCAATATACCCCTCAACCCTATGGGCTGAGTGCTTCCTAGCCTTGAGCTCTAACCAACCATTGAGAAAAGCAGAGTTTGAAGCCTATTTCTGAAAGTGTGTGCATGACTAGCCATAGAATTATTTTTTTTAAGGTGTACATGCCAGAAGTGGAATGCCCTTAGCGTTTGCAGTCACAAATAGAGATGTGGAATGCACATACACTGGTCTGGGAAAGGGAGAGAGCATAGAATTTCTTNATAGTGGTAGTTGTTAAATAATTTAAGAATATTTGAGTCTTTATCCAATCTCCATCACCAATTTCCAAACCAACCCAAAGAAGGATATAACCAAAGTCAATTTCATATTTGTTACATAAATGAAATTTTAAGGAGAGTTCTTGGTCCTTCCTCCCACCCAGATTGTCATCCCTGCATTCTACAAAAATAAAACTTCTGGAAATATTTCTGTGTAAAAGGCACATAACTTGTTGGGAAATAGAATATATTTAATATAAAATACAACAAATATGTATCTGTGTGTGTGTATGTGTGTGTGTAAATACAAACAGACTTATGGAACAAATGAGTGGCTTGAATGGACAGAGAAAGGAATCTCCCTAATAATCATGCTAAACATATCACCTTTGCTTTGGAAGGCTGTGTTTTAATGCAGAGAATTCAGGAATATCCAAACATTCTGAGAGAGCACACAATTACTATTTTAGGCTTCGCAGGCCATAGTCTCTGTCTCATCCACCATTTTATTAAAAAAAAAAAAAAAAAAAAAAAAAAAAAAAAAAAAAAAAAAAAAAAAAAAAAAAAAAAAAAAAAAAAAAAAAAAAAAAAAAAAAAAAAAAAAAAAAAAAAAAACCAGCCAAAGATAAAAAAGAAAAAAGGAGAAAGTTGAAGTCTGGTTCTAAAAAGTGGTATAACAAAAGCAGATTAAGATCAGAAACACATTAGGCAATTTCTAATATGTTAAAAAAATTTTTTTGAGATTGTTCAGTGGTCACTAGAATTACTAAGTAAGAGTTTTGAGGATAAGATCTCTAGGAAAGGAATAGAAGTGACAGTATACACTTTCAATTAAAGAGTACTTGCATGGGAAACCAGTAGTCCTAAGTGACCCCATAGAACACAGTTATCACATAGCATTCTAAAACCCATCCTTTGAGAAATAAGATTATCAAACTTCTAACTTACCATACAAGGGCAGATTAACTTACATATATTCCCAAGAGAAACCCCTCTGATGTTGTCAAAAACGATAGTTAAAAACAGATTTCCATTTGACTTTAGAGTCATTGATATTAGAGAATATTCCGAGTTTGACAATACTCACCACTTATACAGGTCATTGAGGGTGCATGGGAATCAGGTTTGTGCTTTGTGTGAGACTATTCTGAATCCTTTGTAGGGTTTCTCCCTGGGAGACTGACATTTTTGCTTTTCCCCTGTTCTAGGTTAAAGCTGGACTTGGAGTGAATATTTTGGGTGTTGCTGTGGTGATGCTGGGCATGTTCACCTGGATCGAGCCGATGTTTAACCTCCATGAGTACCCGTCCTGGGCTCCGAACTTTGTTAATCAGACCATACCATGACAAACACACAAGAGCTACCAGTGTATGGTGACTTTAGGACTCGCAAAGAATTGACTGTACAATGTAGCTGTATAGGACTGGAACATGCAGATCATCGATACAGCTATTGCAATCGCAGAACATGCCTCACACATGCCCCCTGTCAGCATCTTAATACAGACTCCGTATCTTTTCAAACACAATCAAAGAACATCTACCCACCTTCGTCCAGAAACTAAGGCTGAGATTGCTTTGGCAGACCATCTATACGCTCTTTCTCCATAAAAATGATGCTTAAGGACCTTCAAAGAAGTTAGGCCGTTCGCCGCATCTTAAACATGGAGTTCAGTGTAACATTGCAAGCATCAATTTATTATTTGAAGATATTTTCTTATGAAACTAAAAGCAGAAAATAAAGTATGAGAGTAAATGAGATACTGGATAAATCATTTCTATAGTGTTTGTGAAGGGAATTTGCTCAAGTATCAAGCTATGGCTACTCTGTGTAATGTAAAAAGAAATGTGTATTTATTTATTGAAAAGTCTAACTGCATTATTACTAAGGTACAGACAGGACAAGTTTAAATTACAATAGCTGCAAGTTCCAAAATTCATGAATCCATTTGATAGTAAAAAAATTTATAATGATTAATTTCTACCTTTTCAAATAAACAGGCTAATATTTATGCGTCTATGAGTCTTGTGCACTGCATTTTGAATAGCTATGAATAAATAAGTTATGATTTGTGGTGGTTTTACAGTACAGTTAGAGAAGCTATGCATTAACGCTATTAACACACTGATGTAATGTATAACCTTTTGCATCTGTCAGACTCGAATCGCAGTCCTTTGGGAGTAAATCTTTCCTTCAGTCTAACATAGGAAAAAAATAAATAAACCCTCTGGTTTTACTAACTCTTAGTTGACATAAAGATTACAAGTTTTGAAGATAATATCCATAAGCTAATTTCTATCTAGAACAATGGGAACAAGAACCTGCAACCACGTCTTTTGTAGACACTGACTCTCCACTTGGGTTAACAAATGTCCAGCAAGTGACCATGGCAGGGTAAAAATCATAAAGCACCTAAAACCTCTTCTTCAAGTCACTCCTGCCACTTTTTTGTAATTAAATGTATGTTTTTATTTTTAAAAGTGTTTGTTTAGAAACCTATATAAGGAAAATGAGACATAATTCTAAAAACATTATTGTACACAGAGAAAAAAAGCCACAGAATTCCATTGTATCAATACTGAACTGAGATAAAAAAAATATAGAATGAAAAATTATAATAACTTATTTGACAAATGAGAAAACCTATTTATGATCATAGGAAAAAGAAAGGCAATCTTTGGGCAGACAGACAGCAATACAGGAAAAAGAGAAAGATCTTTGGTATCCCAAAGTTGGACTAACAAAAACGAAATTAGCAAAATACAAATAATCTTACAAAAAAGATTAAGGTGTTAGAACATAAAACTTTCAGACTATGAAATGCATTTTGGGTATTCTGAACTTTTGGGCTAATATCCACTTATCAGTGAGTGCATAACATGTGTGCTCTTTTGTGACTGAGTCACCTCACTCAGGTATATATTTTAAGTTCCATCCATTTGCCTGCGAATTTCATTGTTTTTAAATACCTGACTAGCATTCCACTGTGTAAATGTACTACATTTTCTGTATCCATTCCTCTGTTGAAGGACATCTGAGTGGTTTCCAGCTTCTGGCTATTATACATAATGCTGCGATAAACATAGTGGAGCATGTGTCCTTATTACATTTTGGAGCATCTGCTGTGTATATGGCCAGGAGTGGTATAGCTGGGTCCTCAGGTCCAATTTTTCTGAGGAAACTCCGGATATCCGATGGAGGAGTTGGAGAAGGGACTGAAGGAGCTGAGGGGGTTTGCAGCCCCATAGAAGGAGCAACAGTGTCAACAGGCCAGAGCCTCCAGAGCTCACAAGGACTGGACGACCAACCAAAGAATATTCATGGAGGGACCCAGGATTCTGGCCACATACGTGGCAGAGGATGGCCTTGTTGGACAATAGTGAGAGGAGAGGCCCTTGGGTCTGCATGTGTTCGATGTCTCAGTGTAAGGGAATGCCAGGGTGGGAAGACAGGAGTGGGTGTGTGTGTGGGTGGGGAGCACCCTCATAGAGGCAGGGAAAGGGGGGATGAGATAGGGGGTTTACAAAGGGGAGACCTGGAAAGGGGAAAACATTTGAAATGTAAATAAAGTAAATATCCTTTTTTTTTAAAAAGACCAAAACTTTCAGACTAAAATGATATGGTGGACAAAAATATGCCTTTGCTTTTTATTCTCATAAGCATATTCCTCTATGTTAAAGACTTAGTTTGGAAATGTTTCTAAATGATATTATTCATACACTTATTCTTGAAATTAAGCATCAGGAACATTCTAAAAATAAGATATATCTTTTTTACTAACTTTTAGATTATATTTTTATTATTTAAAACAATTTCTAAATGTAAATGTATTTTGATCAAGTTTTTCCCTTCCCCCAAATCTTTCTAGATCCTCTCTCCTGCCTGCCCACACAGCTTTAAGTTTTCTCAAGAAATAAACAAAAAAATGTGGTAAAAAAAGCCCCCCAAAACTAACAAAAGAAAATATAATAACCCCCCAAAAGAAAAACAAAAACAAACAAACAAACAAACAAACAAACAAACCATCAAAAAACCCACCAAACTGCATCCAAACAAAACACACACAAAAAACTGTGGTGTCTAAAATATGTTGGTCAGCTTCTCCTGAACATCAGGCCTGCCCTGGAGTGGTTGATATACCTAGATATACCCAGTGTCACTTCACTGGAGAAAACTAATTATCCCTCTCCCAGCAAGCATTAAAAGCAGTTTAGTTGTTAATCTTAACCCTAGTGGCTAAGTTTTCATTCATTCATTCATTCATTCATTCATTCATTCATTCATTTGGGTGTCTTTTGAAATATAACAAAGACACAAGAATCAAAGACCCTCTTTTTGTACCCTCAGGAATCAGTACATACACTAAACTGGAAGACACAGTTTATATACAGAGGACCTGGTGCAGACCTGTGCAAGCCCTGTGCAGGTGCTTCAGTCTGTATGACTTCATGTAGCTTTGATCTTGTTGATTTAGAGGGCCTTGTTTTTTTGGTGTCCTGTGTTCCTTCTGGTATATTATATTCTTTCTGTTTCCTCTCTAATGGAGTTCCCTGAGCTCTGAGGGGAAGGAATTGATAGAGACACCCCACTTAGGGCTGAATGTTCCAAGGTCTCTGCATATTTTCTGCCTGTGGGTTTGTATATTTCTTCCCATCTACTGCGGGAGGAGGCTTCTCTGGCAATGGCTGAGGAGGCACTGATCTATGAGTCCAGCAGAGTGTCATTAGGAGTCATTTTATCACTACTTTTTGTTTCTTGTATTTAGAACAGTATTATTTGGATTTTATCCAAGGTCCCTGGGCAATCTAGTCACGGGTTCTTTTACATTAAAGAAATGTCTGGCATTTCTTCTAAAATAATATACAATGAATTGTCTATCTTCATTACCTGTGGTTAGTAATCAATGAAAAATTAATCATCGGCCGGGCGTGGTGGCGCATGCCTTTGATCCCAGCACTCAGAAGGCAGAGGCAGGCAGATTTCTGAGTTCGAGGCCAGCCTGGTCTACAAAGTGAGTTCCAGGACAGCCAAGGCTATACAGAGAAACCCTGTCTCGAAAAAAAACATTAAAAAAAAGAAAAACTAATCATCTTTTCAAGGAAAAACTCATTCTTTTATATCTTAAAATATAGTACTGCTGATTTGTAAATATCATCTATGTTAATTTAATGTATTTATTCCTTTATTCTTTTCTTTATTGTATGTTATATTCTTATTTATGATCTAGCATATTGATTACATTTTTCTTACTTCTAGATTATCACAGCCAAATTACATTACATGATACGTACATTTTTATTATGAAAAACCTAAAATGACTTTTCAGATTATCATGAACATTTGGGTCTGAAAACCATGATATCAGCACCATGATATCAGCACTTTGGCTTGATTGATTTTAACATATTCTTTCCAGCAGCTGCCATCTGAGTGCAAGGACAGTAATACTTAGCCTGAAATTGTTTAATTGAGCTATCCTCTTTCCTTGCCACATCTTTGTTTGGCTGATGTATCAGAACTGACTGATTCATTTCACATTAATCCCTTTTATATCAATAGCTTCAAGTTTTTTAAGTCTGAGGATTTCATGCTGTCTTTGAAATTTCTAAAAGACACTCCTAAACACATGATCAAACACATCTTTGTTTTCCCACTCTGTAGAGGATAGTATTTTTGCTATTATCTTGAGCATTACTTAAAGGTTAAGTAGAAATCGTTGTCACTTTAAATTCCAGTATATTACTTACTATCATATTCCGTTTGGATAATAATAGCAGTTACACTAACTACCCTTTCACTGTTCAGGCAAACACTCTGGAGACTCCACGGGTACATGTGTATCCTTCATTTGTCCCAACTGCTACGCTACACTGCTGTATTTCTAGGATCCAGATTTCTCTCTAATGTGTGTGTTGTCCCCTACTTGGTTTCCATGTCTGTTTTATCAGCCTTAGAAGTGGAGAAATTGACTTCCAACAAATGTTGCTAATTAACATTTTTGCTGCCGGATGACAAAAGAGTATCATGGCATGTTGTTTGTGTTGACAAGTTTTCAATACATAAAATATTGTTGCATATATTTCATTATCTCTGCCACAGCTGTACATTTGGTAGGAACCTTTGTAATAACTGCTCAAAAACTTGGCACTATATGAGACACTAAATCACACTCCTTTACCCAAAGCACAGGAAACACCACTAAAGAGAAAGTAGACAGAGTTTAAAACCCAGAGATTAGGGAATACTGATGCTAACTAGATTAAGCCATTCAATATTTCAACATCTTTATGATAGACTGCATATCCTAGCTGAAGACGTAATAACAGGTAATGGCCTCTCAGGGAGAGAGAGTTCATTTTCTTCAGCAGTGTTATCTATGGTGGATTGCCCATGCTCCAGAGGACCCCATACCTATTCAAATAGAACAGCACTAGTTTGGAGAAGCAGAAGAAGAAGCAGAAGCAGAAGCAGAAGCAGAAGCAGAAGCAGAAGCAGAAGCAGAAGCAGAAGCAGAAGCAGAAGNGAGGAGGAGGAGGAGGAAGAACAGGAAGAAGAACCGGAAGAAGAGGAAGAAGAGGAGGAGGAAGAGAAAGAGGAGGAGGAAGCAGGAAGTTGAGAATAGAAGAAGAGAAAGTAAAGAGGTGGGAAAGAGTCCAGAGCAGGGAAAGAACTCGAGATTTGGAAACAGAATATGAGTAGTGGGATTGAGGAAGGTTAGAGGTGAATAATGGCTGGTTATGACAAAAAGACATCGTATACGAATTTCTTAAAGAGTAAAAATATTATGCCAATAAAAGAGCCTTTATAATGAGCATTGGTTTCTCAGATGAATGACTATGGTGTGTACTTTTTATGTATGTAGATTTTACCTAATTAAATGTAATTTTTTCACCTTTTTTTTTTTTTGTAGGAGGTGGATGCTAGGAGTGAAAGAGTAAATCCAAGAGAAATGAGCCAATTTTACCTGGGGAGCACAGCCTAAAAAAGAAAAAAGAAAAACAGTTAAAGCTGTTACTCCAGAGAAACCCTAGTCATATTAACACCCAAACAAACCACTTTAATTCAGAGAAAAGGTTTTAGCTAAGTTCTGGGAGTGCAAATATCAAAAGCATGGTCTCACCTTCATGGAAGCCACTTGCATTAACTGACTTATCACTAGAAACAGCAAACAGGAAACAATTAAAAGGACTTTCAGAAATATGACATTTAGTTGTCTAACAAGCCTGGAGCTCCTCCTGTCTCTCTGCCATCCAAGCAAAAACTTACAGGTACACAAGACCATGCCCAACTTTTCACACGGGTGCTTTGACTTTAAACTCATGCTTCCACAAATGCTCTTACTTGCTGATCCATCTCTCCAGCCCCATTTTGTGTGATGCTTTAATAAAAGATGGCGAATTCCACCAAGATGGAAGCAATGTGTATGACCTAACACTAGCAAATGACAAAGAGATCAAGGATTCTAACTGTTAAATACAAGCCTTAAAATTATGAGAACTAACAATCTGCAAAGAGAGAAAAGAATTCTGAAAACAGTGTAAAAAATGGTAAGCATGATACTGACAATATCCTCTTATGATATTTTCCTAGAAGTTCAATGAAACATTAATTTAGTTAATTGACGTGAAGGAACATTGAAGATGGATATTACTACATTGTGAGCTTAAATGAGCAGCTGATTTTAAAATAGAGAGGTTAAGTGTGTCCAAGGAAATTGCACCAGACCTTAAAGGCAGAAGAGGAAGGCAGAGTTGGGTGACAGAAGTCAGCTGACATCATCAAGCCAAGTAGTCCAGGCATCTTAGAGAGGCTGAGGTTGTCCTGCAACTGAAATCTCAACTAGGAAGTAGGGATCACCACCCTACAGCTATGTGGAACTGAACTCTGCCAACAGCCAGAGGGTGTAACCCTCAGAGCACCTATGAGGGTTGCCAATGTAGCCCTGAGACAATTCTGAATTTACTTCTCAAGATTTTGTTTTGGCCATCAATTCCACAGAACTTCCAGTTATTATGGGTATCATGTTTAGCCCTAAACATTCTTTTTTTGTTTGTTTTTTTTGTTTGTTTGTTTTTTTTTGTTTTGTTTTGTTTTGTTTTGTTTTTTTGAGACAGGGTTTATCTGTGTATCTCTGGCTGTCCTGGACCCACTAAACATCTTATTAATGTGTTATGGTAACAAAAGAGAACAAACACAATAAGCAGCATGAGGCTGTAAACCAGGCCACAGACAGAAAAAAAAATACATCAAATAGAAATTTTAGAAATAGGAAATATCACAAGGTTAAAAACTTGAGGTTAAGTCACACATTTTACAAACCAGAAGTGTGAACTGGATAAAAGCAAGCTCCAAAACTATGGAATGAATATCACAGGGATAAAAACTGGAGCCCTGAAAGGGAGATTTATTAGTGGCTGATGGCTGGGACAAAAACATGTCAAAAACAACTTGAGGAAAGTTTATTTTGGCTCAGGTTGAAGGTGCAATCCATCTTGGTGTGCAGTCCATCTTGGTAGGGACGTTATGGCAGCTGGACCATGTGACAGCTGGTTACCTTGCATGACCAGCCAGAAAAGTGGGAGTAATGAATGGTGGTACCCACCTCACCCTCTCCTTGTTATTCAGTTTAGAATTCTGGTCTATGAGACAGTTCTACTTACATTCAGAGTGAGTCCCCTCTCTGCAGTTAAACCTTTTTCAAAATATTTATAGACATACCCAGGGGTTTATTTCCAAAAACAATTCTAAATCCTATCAAGTAAACAAAGATGATTAGTGGCCACAGGGATTTAGGAAAAAGTAAAATAATTAAAATAAGATGCATACCTTTAATCAGAATTGGAGTTGATAATATAAGAGAGTAGACACCCATTGGCACCAGACTATAATCTTAGCATATGAGAGGCTGAGATAGGAAGATCAGGAGTTCAAGGCCAGCTTATGCTATATAGTGAACCCTAGTTTAAAAGGAGGTATATGCTGGGTCTATATTCAATGGTAGAGTGCAACACACACAGAAGGTCTGAAATTAAAAATTATCAACTAAGAATTACATGTCTCAAGAATATATATATATATATATATATATATATATATATATATATATATATTTCAAGAATGAGATAAAAAGAGATTTCAAGCCAAACAAAATTGACCTTAACACCCAATGTTCACTAAAATTTTTTATAGACCTATCAAGAAGGAAATATTAGAAGCACATTCATCTATCTCTAATCTCATATCTATATCTACATCAATATCTATATATCTATATTTATCATCTATATCTCTGTCTCTACCTCTACATTGACATCTATATATTTATATATCTATATTATCTATCTATGAAGGCATTCAACCTTCCTAATGCTGTGACCTTCCAATACAGTTCCTCACATTGTGGTGACCCCCTAACCATAAAATTTGGCACAGTTTCAGAGGATTCAGACAATGATTCCTGGCTCACTGCTTGGACAGAATGTCAAGGACGGTATGCTTTGAGTGTTTATTAAAGAAGCTACTCAGTTCATGACCACTCCTAACAGAGAACAATGAGAGCGTACACACAGAGAGAAGCTAGGAACATCATTCCTACATGGACCAGCTCCTAGTGACCTTCCTCCTTCAACTAGAACCTTGAACAACCTAGAACAAGTGAGCACAATGGATAGATTCGCCCAACTTCTTAGCAACACACCAGCATTAAGCTGAATATTGTGCCCAATGCTCCGTGAGTTGAGAAGTTTTCCACTCTGTCTGACTAGATATATTCAGCCCCACAGGAGACCTGAGAATTGTCTCCTCTGGTAGTTTTGCTGGTGATCACTATTGGGCAGATTTTATGGAATGGTCTGGGTCTGTGCATTCTGATCCTCTAAAATTGCTCTGCAATTTTAATCACCTTGGGCTCACATCTCCACAGTAAACAGCAAGACTAGCCTGAATTCCTTGGATGAACTGTTTCCTAGGACCTATCTCCATAGAATAATCTAAAGCTATTATAGCACTCATTTCTTTCTATGTGTCAAAAGTCATTGTCCTTTATTGTCTAGAGTTCAAACTCTGGAAGTATTGCTTTATATATATATATATATATATATATATATATATATATATATATATATATATATATATATATATATATATACTTGCTTCCTGGTTGTTTCGGTAGAAGAGTAAATTGTATTCCTAATGTTGTAACTTGGCAAATGCAGAAGTTCCCAGAACAGTGCAACTTAATTAAGATCCTTTTTATTTTTCCTAGGAAGCTTGGAATTAGGCAAACTGAGGTAATAGGGGTAATTATGAAATTTCTTATTGTAATAGTTGAGTAAGTCGTTAAAGAAAAGAAAAAACTCTGTTGAGGAACCTTTATTGTGGCAATGAAAAGTGGAAGTGATTACATCATGATTGGAAATGAGAAAGTTGCTCAGCTTGAGGTTTGTGTAACACCTCTAAGCAAGAATTAGGAGGAAATACCTATTAATACTTAAATGTGAAATGATACAACGACCAGACAAACATTCAAATACAATGTTTCTATGGGATGAAGTGATATACTCTTTGCACTTTCTCAACAATATTATTCATTATAGTTACTTAGTATTTATTTGCTTGCGTATTTTATTTAGTAATTGCCCATATTTACTAAAGTACACTTAGGACAGAAGAAGCTGCAAATATGTAGAATGTGATATGTTTGAAAACATGCATTCAATTGTGTATCCATCATAATAATCAAGGTAATAGCCACACTCATCGTCTCTAACCTACTTGTGTCTGTTGTTGCTGGTATTGTTTCTGTTGCTTGTGACATCCTGATCTCAGATAGGAAAGGAGTTGTTTCTGGTATCATAGCATTTGAGGATGCTGAGAGCTATAAGTCCTGACCTCAGGTAAACTAAGTTTCTCAAGGAGGTTTTCTTCCTCTTTCAGTCTGAACCGACCCATGGTTTTATTGTCATACTTACAACAGGGTTTTGACTGTATTAATCATAGTTCTATTGCTGCAAAGAGACACTATGACTAAGGCAACTCCTATAAAAGAAAGCATTTAACTGGGGGATTGCTTTTAGTTTTGAGAGTTAGTCTAGTCTCATCTTGGCAAGAAGACAGGCTTGCACCAGAGCAGTAGCCAAGAATGTTACATCCTCATTAATAGGCAGCAAGTAGAGAAAGACATTTGGCCTGGCATGAGCTTTAGAAACCTCAAAACCCACCCCAGTGATACACTTCCTACAACAAGGCTACATCACCAAATCATTCCCAAACAGTTCTACTAATTTGGACTAAGCATTCAATATGAGCCTATGGGGGGTTCACCCTCATTTGTTAATATTCTATTATATTGTAACTATACACAAAATTACATGTCAAGGTTCATTATAGATGATTTGTACTGTGGGTTAAAAACATCATTTTTTCAACATAATATTATTGATTATTTTGGATTTTCAAACAATGTACCCCATCATACATGCTTCCTATTTCTTCCAGATATATGCTGTATGTCCTTTCCTTCTGAAGAAGAAGAAGAAGAAGAAGAAGAAGAAGAAGAAGAAGAAGGAGGAGGAGGAGGAGGAGGAGGAGGAGGGGAGAGGGAGAGGGAGGAGGATGAACAAAAATAAACCAAGTCCAATTTGTATTGCCCATATACTCCCTAGCACAAGGCCAGACTCCAAGCAGCCAGATTCTTAAAGAAAACTGAATCCTTCCTCCCCACTTCACCCTTTGCCAGAAATTGCCAACTGTGAAGAGCTACATTCAGCATCCCTGTCACAATTTGTAAGGGCTCTCTTCAATGATTTCTGCTCTAGACTGTTTCTTTTCTTTCTTTGAGGAGGAGGAAGTTGTCAGAGAAGCCTTCAATGTCTCTCCTTCTTGACTGTGAGCCAGTAGTCACAGATACCACTCCTTGGGAAGCTTCCTTGCCTGTAACAGTCAGAGGCAGCATGGATCCTGGACTTCCACATGGTTTCTGACAACATAGTCCACCAACATCTATATATCCTCTAGTGGCAGCATGGATTACAAACTTCAACATGGCCATTGGTGACAGCTTAAGTTCAGGTGTGAGGTTACATGTCTTTATTCTCAGCATTCAGGAGACAGAGCCATGCATATCTCTGAGTTCAAGGTCAATCTACAGCCAAGATTAGGTAGTGAAGGAGTTAGAAAAAAGAAAGCTGGCAATAATGTAATAGAACAAGGGGGTATGTTCCAGCCCCAGCAAGCAGCAGAACTTGGCAGCTTTGGCCATGTTTAGCTCTAGTTTTGCTCTAGTTTTAGAGTCAAGAACAGAAGTTCCTGGGACAGTTGGAACTTGTTGGCTGGAACTAAGAAATTAGCAGTGATTAAGAGGAGACCAGCACCACTGAGGTGAAATCTTCTGGGAAGTATTTTCTGAGAGCACAAAGAAGCTGTGTTCCAGAGATAGTCAAGGTTATACCTCATGCTGCAGCTGGACTTGATAATGTGTAAGAGTCACCCAGGTGGTCCTGGTTTTTAGGGCATGAAGGGTTCATGAAGAAGAATTGAGGTTTGCCACTGTGAGAAGCCATTGAGGAAGGTGCAGCAAAGAAGTTGAGGCTTGGCATCATGAAGAGAGCCTATGAGAGGCTGTTGGTAAAGCCTAGTTGTAGCGAAAATCCTGTGGGGTATTGGGGATGCCAGGATGATAGAATGACCACCAGGAACAGCAGCAGCAGTACAACAGAGTCAACCAGAGTCTAGAGTACTACAGAGGGCAGAGCTGGAAAGGTGACACCAGCCCTTTGGAGGAACCCCGAAGATCACATGTGGATCCCAGACATTGGAACAAGAAACTGTGAAGTTGAAGTTGCCTTGGAGTCACTAACATGATAGAGATGCCAGAGCTCTAGAATACCTGCCAAGGAAAGCTGCTAACAGGAACTGGAACAAAGGCCAAAATAAAGAAGTATGTTGTAGTCAACAAAGCTGAAAGGAGTTAGACGTCAGAGTTGGAAATGCGGAGTTTGAAGTTTGCCCAGCTGGGTTTTGGTCTTGCTTTGTTCCAGTATTTCCTCACTATGAAGTTTTGGAATCATAATTCATATCCTGTGGTGTTGGAGGCATGTAATCTGCATTTTGATTTTGATTTTTTAGGGGATTACAGTTAAGTGATTGGATGAACCTCAGAAGAAACTTTAGACTTTTAACATTGTTGAGACTGCTATAGACTACAGGGACTTTTAGAATTGGATTAAACCTATTTTTCATGCTATGGTTAGGTATGGCCCACATAGATTCATGTGTTTGAATGAGCATGTAGGGGGCCAGTGAATGGAATCTGGAGGTTTACAGCAATGGAAACTTCCTTTGGCTCATGGGAAGTGCTCCCAATAGGAGGTGTGGCCTTTTTGGAATAGGTGTGGTCTTGCTGAAGGAAGTGCATCATTGTGGGGGTGGGCTTTAAAGATCTGACTAGTGCAGAGGATAGCTTCCACTTATCTGCTTGAAGATGCCAGTCTTCTCCTGGTTTCCTTTAAAACAAGATGTAGAACTTTCAGCTCCTCCAGCACCATGTGTGCATAGATGCTGTCATGCTTCCAACCTTGACACTAATGGACTGAACTTTTGAACCTGTAAGCTAGCCCCAATTTAATGCTACCCTTTATAAGAGTAGCCTTAGACATGGTGTCTCTTTACAGCAATGGAAACCCTAAGACATACACAAATGTGTACCCAACACACATACACACACAATAGCATTAAACAAATACTTTATGAAATATAAGACAACTGACAAGGAGTATTTTTTGTACAACACTCATAAAAATGCTGTGTATAAATTATGAAAATGTATATAGAAAATAGAGATAATAAATACAAATGTAAGTACTTGTTACCATAATGTATTACTATACTGTATATGGAACATACTCTAAATCGATGTTCCAAATACTGTACATATTGAAATAGTGAGTCCATAATAACTTTTACACAAAAGTTGAAATAAACTTTAAATTAAGATTTTTTTGAGTGTCAACAAATAGTCACAAATTAGTAGTCTATTCACTTCAGGAGTATATAGCTACCTATGTATAGTGATCAAGACTATATTTTATAAAGGTAATACACATACTATATATGTTTCTCTCTCTCTCTCTCTCTCTCTCTCTCTGTGTGTGTGTGTGTGTGTGTGTGTGTGTGTGTGTGTGTGTGTGTGTGTGTGTGTACAGGTAATAGAAGACTCAGAAATAGTTCCATAAGAATGTGGCTCACTGATATTTTTTTATTGAAAAGATTCCTCTCTCATATAATACATCCTGACTGTAGTTTCCACTCCTTCCACTACTCCCAGATTCCCGCCTCCCTATCTCTCATCTTCCCAGAGCCACTCTCTGTCTCTTTACCTGAAGAAAGCATCAGGCGTCCAAGAGACAACAACCAAACATAACCAAGTAAGATGAAACAAGGCCAAACAACGAGGCTGGACAAGGCAACCCAATAGGAAGAAAAGAGTCCTGAGTCAGAGATACATCCACTTCCACTATTAGGAGTCTCGCAAAAACACCGAGCTAGCACCTGTAACATATATGCAAAGGCTGGTATAGATCTCACTGTTTATTTTATGAAGGTTTGAATGTACTTCAATGAAGCAATAATGATCTGTTTTTATCATAGAGTGTCAGAACAAGTAAGAATCTACATGCTATTAAAATAAAGAAAAAAGAAAACTTCAACATTCATATCTTTGGTAAAAATGAAACATGAATTTAAATTTAAAATAGAATACCATACAAATATTAGAAAGACCCAGCAGAAAGTGGTCTGGGACTGGGATTGGTGAGGGAGGACCATGCACACTTTGTACTGAATGAAAGTCCCTGGAAGAAAAAAAAAAACTCAAATTGACTTCATCAAAATGAAAAACTTGCCCTCATCAAAAGACTTCATTAAAAGAAACTATTCCCAAACCTTTATGTGTTTAGCAAAATCAATATCTAAAATATATAATGAAGTCTTAAAACTCAATAAGCAATAGACACAACTTAAAATGAGCAAAAGATATAAACAGACATTACACAGAGAAAAATACAGATATCAAATATATTCAAGAGAAGATACTCAACATAACCAGAACACTGTGCTCAGCGGCAGGTCTCTTGTCTGATATGCTCAAGGCCCTGGGTTTGATCCCAGCCCTGCAAAGCAATTTAAAGAATTTACGATACAGACCATGCTGTCAACCATAATCTAAACACAAATAAAAACTACGAGTTACTACTACACGGTTGCTGGAATAGCTGAGAAAGAGTCAAGGAGATGTCAAGGGCAGGTAAGGAGAAACTCAGACTCAGACAGCCCTGATGAGTCCGCAACAGCCATGGCAGAGGAAGAAACAGGAACACATTTGAAAAACAAAACTACCACGTGACCCCACAATTATTGTCTTTAGAAAGGAAAACTTATGCTCAAACCAAAACCTACATCTGAATATTTGTAGATGTAATGTACATCTCATGTGTAATGTAAAAACAAAACAATCAGAAATCTGGATTCTCCAAACATGTCAACAGTTAATCATAAATTATAGACCACCTCTTTGTGTTCTTACCAAGTTCTTTTACTATATTAGGTGCAGTTGAATTCATAAAATGTTTCTGGCCCCACACACTGTCTGGGAGTGGAGCATCTTCAGTGTTTTTACTATTTGTGTTACTGAACGATGATTACAGGGGAAAAAAACTATAAATATTCTTATATATCAGACTAGTGCTTCTCAAACTGACATGCCCCCTCCCCCGAAAAAGAAAAAGAAAAACAAACAAACAAAAAAACCCGTGAAGATGGAGGCTGGGGAAAAAAAGAAATGTGACGCTTTAGTGGAGAATGTTGATAGCAAATAGGTTCACAGAGGTACTTCCTGGCTATTGTTGAAGTAAGGGTTAGCCAGACAGATTCAACACTCTGAACATGCAGTGATGACATACCAGTTCCCCCTTATCCTTCACAGCTTTCTGCTTCTCAATTCATCAGAGTTTTCATTCTTATTGTCAGAATGGCTGGTGGCATCTTGTTAACACGCTCAGCACATCATTACATTAATTGATAGATGCGTTGCAGTATAATTGCACATTCTCAGAGGGTGTTCGCACTGCTCAATTTTACGACAGTTTGATGAAGTACTCTCTATCCGATAAAGTGGCAGCCATGATATGTCAAAGCAGACACTCCTGGTGTATTTTCATGTCTTCTCTATGAAGAAATGACAATCTGCATATTAAGATATGTTTCAAAAAATATCTGTTGACATTTTCTAATCCCTCTTTATTTTCTCAGGGAAGATATGGTGTTTTAATAGTGCTGTTATCCTTTAAATTATTGCTTTAAATTCTTGGGAGTGTATGCAAAAGACTTCCTAGAGAACTTCAAGTTTCAGAAATCTCCAGTCATTTGGGAGCTCATTCAGTTCATTGTGCCAAGCATTGTTAAAAACCAAAAGTTTATAATGAGCTTTAAGTTATCTCTTATAAACCTTGTTTCATTTCTTCATGAAAATGTAGTACCATCATAAATATTCCTATTGTGCTGAGAAGAGGATATGAAAATTGGTCATGATATTTGGGATATTATCCTGTGGCTTTGTTAGTATGAATTCATAAATACTACCTTGATTATGAAAATGTATGCTTATTTGATTCTAAACAAAGCATAACCAAGACATTCTTATGTAGGTTTAAGTGGAGCAAAGAGGACCTCAGAATGGAAATGGTGGTGGAGAGAAATGTCTTAAAATTATTTGGGATGAAGATTTTGGTGCAATAGTATATAACATTATAGTGCATTCAGGTAATTTTCTGGAATACTGTTATCTAATTTAATAGTAGAGGGAAATTTTAAAGTACTCAGAGCCTGGGTTTGGTGTTAAAAAAAAATCCAGGTCTGAGTGTTCCTGCTGCATCAACTTTGGTTGTATTATTTAATTCTTAAACTCCTTTTTCTACTCTGTAAAATGTCATAATTCTAGTGCACATCCCATTATTAGTCCGGATTTTAACCCTAATTCATCTGTCTAATTTTTTCATTTAAAAAGTTAATTTTAAAGAGTGTTCATTATCTTATCATGGCATATAAGATGTATTTTTGCCTGCATAGAATATATTTTTCTGCAAGAGAAGGACTGAGGACTCAATACCTTGTTTAAGCCTCTTGGTATTTATATTAAAGTGTGTCTATTTACTTCATTACACAATTTCACTTTGTGATATGCATTTATTTTAAATGAATAAACACATGCATAAAAATCTACACAGATTAGGTTCCCAAAATGTGTTCATTTATGACTGAGAGATTGTACTTTTTGATCAGAATCTCTTCATCTCTCTCATGTTCAACCACGGCTAGCCACTGTTTTACTCTCTGTTCCTATGAATTAAATTATACCTGCATATAGAGCCTACAGTGCATATCTTTCTGTGTCTGACTGATTTATTCTAGAATAAGATTCTCTGGATTCTTCAGTGTCGCTTCAAAATGGCTCAACTTCCTTCCTTTCCATGCATAAAGGATATTTGCCTATCAATAGTCATATAGATCATTTGTATATGATAGCTATCACAAGTTATGCTGCCACAAATATAAGGGTGCAGATACTTATTTTTGAAATGGCAACTTCCTAGTCTTTGGATACAGACAGAGAAGTGGAATTGCTAGATGAGATGGGCATTCTCTTTGTATTCCTTCTAGGAACTTCACTGGTCTTTCCAAAATGACTTTATCAATGTACAAGACCACGAGAAGACACGAGTTCTAATTCCCCTGTAGCCCCTCCACTTGTTACTATTATCTTTCTAAGCGGTAGCCATTTCAATGGGTAGGAAGTGAGATCTTTCTGAGGTTCCAATTTACATGGCTCTGATAACCAATAATTTGAGTATCTTTTCTTTTATCTGTAGTCCATTTGTTTACATTCCTGTGAAGGGTGTCAGCTCAGGTTTTCTGTACATTTTTAAAATAAATTTACTCCACACATTTTCATTTTATTATTACTAGTATTTTAAAATATGTAACTGCATTACTTCCTGTCTTAGTTAGGGTTTTACTGCTGTGAACAGACACCATGACCAAGGCAAGTCTTATAAAACAACAACATTTACTTGGAGCTGGCTTACAGGTTCAGAGGTTCAGTCCATTAACATCAAGGTGGGAGCATGGCAGTATCCAGGCAGGCATGGCACAGGCAGAGCTGAGAGTTCTATGTCTTCATCCAAAGGCTGCTAGTGGAAGACTGACTTCCAGGCAACTAGGGTGAGGATCTTATGCCCACCCTGACAATGACACACCTACTCCAACCAGATCACACCTATTCCAACAAGGACACACCTCCAAATAGTGCCACTCCCTGACCCAAGAATATACAAATCATCACACTTCCCTTCTCTATCTCCTCTCTCCTACCCCTCACAATATTATAGTCCATTTCCCCTTCCAATTTTATAGCTTCCCGTTCTTTAACCATTATTATTTTACACACACACACACACATATACACACACATGCACACACACAAACTAATGAACAAATTATAATCTGCCGAGTCCATTCAATGTTGCCTGCATGTATCCAGGGCTTATGACTTGGTTTTAGGTAACCAACTGGGAGCTCCTCTCTCAGCAGTTGACCATCTAAGGGTAAGTGCCTGTGAGATTTTTCCTATATAGGTTGGAATGTCAACTGTTATTGGAGTTGTTCACATACCATTTAGGAAGCCATGTGGTTGATATATCATAGTTATAGCTAGGAAACACAACCTCACAGCAGACTTCCTGGTCCTCTGGCTCTTACAACCTTTGCCCCCCCCCCTTCCATGGTGTTCCCTCAGCATTGGGTGCAGCAGTTGTTTTGTAGATATAGCAACTGGGGCGGCGTGCCCCCAGACAGTTGTTCTCTGTATTTTGACTAGTTATGGTTTTCTGTAATAGTCTCCCTCAGCTTCAGGGTTGATGAAGGGGGAAAACTAAATTTATCTATGGGTATAAAGATGTGTTTCAAATGCGGTTAGAAATTATACTGGTTTGGGAAAGTAGTGGTAGTGGCTTCTCCTCTAAAATATTTGACCTCATTACCCAGTGCTCACTTGGTACACAGTATAATATCTCTCCTGTTAAGTGGGCCCTGAGATAAATTAGGTGTCTATTGGTTACCAACAAGACATAAGTGTAACTATTGCACCTTTAGGGATATCTTGTCATGATGGTCATAACCATAGTTGATAGGCATCACTAGGGCTGTTTTTTGCTTCCCTCTATTCTCAGCTTACATAGTACTTTCCTATCCTATAAAAGGTAGTCCTAAGGAGGAAGATTGGAGTCAGTTCCTGCTCCAATCTTCTAACTCCTATGTCTAAGGTACATGGCATTTTTATTAGTAGGGTCTTACTTTAAATAGGCCTATTTTCTTGCTTGTGTTTGCTTTGCTATTGAGTTATGTTATACAGCATATTAGTAGACTAATGGATAAAAATCAGGCTATAATTTTAATAGGTATGACATTATTCAGTATCTGTTTATTGTAAAAAAAATCCATAAATTCAGCATACAATAAGTGTACCTCCAAAAAATAAAAGTCATGTGTTATACAAAGGCAGCTAGCATTATAGCTGAGGATAAAAATATAGAAGTGTTCCCCTTTAAGATCAAGAAGCAGGATTAAGATGCCCACCATTTCTGTTCTATTTAGTAGAGAATGTAAATCCTTCTTAGAATGATTAGAGAAGAGACCTGAGAAAAAGATAAAGTGCAGCAAAACTGAAAAAGAAGTTACACTGTCTCTGTTTGTAGATGGTGATGGAATAGCTAGAAAACTGGAGAGGCTCCTCCAAAGCACGTTTAGAAATAGTGAATAAATTCAGAAAAGTTGTAGTAACAAATCAATATATAAAAGTCAGTAGCATTTCTATATATTAAGAAGACTCTCTGAATTGGTATTTTTCTTGTTGTTGTTCCCCTCTCGGCCACGCCATCTTTCCTCTGAGCCCAGCGGACACAGCTAGGGACACCCCAGGACTTTAAGATCGCATTGGGGTTATGCGTGAGTGCAGAGGTGGTTTTGGGAGCAGCGGGTCAGCAGTTCACTCCAGGGGCAGGAACTGAGAACTCCGCCCCACCGGAGGCTGGGCCTCTCCCAGCCAGAACCCCCGCGCCGCCACGCCATCTTTCCTCTGAGCCCAGCTGACACAGCTAGGGACACCCCAGGACTTTAAGATCGCATTGGGGTTACGCGTGAGT
>LR751754.1:0-12656 GCA_902729485.2 Mus minutoides | reverse complement strand
AAAAAAAAAACTGTTCCCCTCTCTTGCCCATAGCCACTCTCTCAAGTCACCTCTCTTTTCTCTGTGTTCTTTTTGAAAGTTGGGCATATCCTATCTCTTACTCATTCTGTCAAATCTTTCTCTGATTTGTCACTTTGTCTAACCTTCAAATAGTTGTCACTTTAAAACACGGCTTCTTCCTTCTACAAACTATCTTATCTTCATTGATAAGGATATGTCTGTATTCCAGATAGAGGGATTAAAAGACCTAGAAGGTCTTTGGATGTGAACCCATACCAGATCAGCCATTTTGCTGGATTAAAATTTCTCTATAGGCAATGGTCACATTTATAACAGCATCAGGAATAATGAGTTTAAAAATAAATTGGAGATAAAAAGCCTTTACAATTAAAATTATGAGACTGGAGAATTGAGAGATGACCCAGTAATTAACAGCACATAATTCTCCTTTATAGGACCTGAGTTTGGTTCCCAGCATCAACATTGGGCAGCTCAAAACCACCTGTAACTCCAGCTACAGGATATTTGTCTTCCTCATCTGGCCCTGTTATTATTGCATTCACATGCACAGATTCACATCCAGACACACATAGACATAGTTTAAAATGAAAATTTTAAAACCTATAAAACTGGTGAAAGAAACTGTCACAATGACCATATGATGCAAACCAGTCTGCAGATTCAATACAATCCCAACCAAAATTTCAATGCCATTTTTCACTGAAAAACAGAAAAACCTCTTAAAAGTTGTATGGAACAGTCTTGTGAAAGAGCAAAGTTGAAGGCATCATTCTTTTTCACATAAAACATATTATGGGGCTGGTGAGATGGCTCAGTGGGTAAGAGCACCCGACTGCTCTTCCCAAGGTCCTGAGTTCAAATCCCAGCAACCACATGGTGGCTCACAACCATCTGTAATGAGATCTGACACCCTCTTCTGGAGTGTCTGAAGACAGCTACAGTGTACTTACATATAATAAATAAATAAATAAATAAATAAATAAATAAATATTTTTAAAAATATATTATGAAGCTACAGTAATCACAACAGTAGGATTCCAGTATTTATACAGCTCCATAGGATAATGGAACACAATAATAAGCCCCCCAAATAAACCCACACTTAACTACAGTGAATTAATTTTTCAACCTGACACCAAGAATATTGTGAAGGGCAGTTTTTGTCAACCTGGTATAAACTAGAGTCACTCAAGAAGAGGCAACCTCAACTAAAGAATTGCCTCAGCCAGATTGGCCAGCCTGAATGTCTGTGAGAACGTTGTCATGATTAATAATTGATGTTAGTGATGCCACCCCAGGGAAAGTGATCCTGAGTTGTATAAGAAACAACCTGGGGATGTGAGAGTGATCTTGCTGTGATATCTGTCACCCCATCAACTTTCAGGGTTGACTCAGTGGATCTGGCTGACGATGGAGGTCTCTCCTTCCTCCTTCACCACTCCATGTACATCCCTCCGCATAGAAGATAATGACCTCCCCAAAATGGTGCAGGATGGTTCCCTGGTTGAGGACATAAACTCCCCTTCTAGAACCTCCAAGTAATCTCTCATCAAAGCAAGCTGGGCAAGCCATGGAAAGCAAGCCAATAAACAACTCCTCCATGATCTCTGCTAAGTTCTTGCCTTCAGGTTCCTACCTTGATTGCTTGCCTTGCCTTCCTATAATGATGGGCTAATAGATTCTTTCCTCCCCCAAGTTGGTTTTGGTCAGTATTTTAACACAGCAATAGACAGCAAATTAAGATAAATACATAATAGGGTGGAAAGTCTTTTTTAATAAATAATGCTGGGAAAACTGGGTATTTATTTACAGTCAAAGAAGGGAATAAGAAGCAGTCATATTATATAAAAAAAAACGACTCAAAATGCTTATTATATCAAAAGCATAAAACCTAAGCCTAGCCCACTGCTACTGGCTGTAATCAAAGCAACAAGGGAGGCTGAGGTAAGGACATTTCTAGTTCAAGATTAACGTAGGATATGGAATAAGGTCAAAATTATGTTGAGTAATTTAGTCAGAAACTATATGAAAAGAATTTAAAGTATGGGGATAAAAGTGTAACTTGCTAAATAACACTTGCTTGGAATAAGTGGGGCCCTTAATTTGTATATTTTGTACCAAGAATTTTTTTCTTTTCTTCTCTTTCCACCCTCCACAGCTTCCTATATATACCCTCCCTACTTTCTTTCAAATTCATGGAGTCCTTTTCATCAACAATTACTGCATATATATATATATATATATATATATATATATATATATATATATGCATTTATATTCCTATATATAACCTGTTTAATTCATGTAGTTTTGCTTGTATGTATGATTTAAGTGGTGACCATTTGACACTGAACAACCAGTCATGATTCTCTTCCCTGGGAAGGACAATAAACACTTTGGTAAAGGAGCTGCATTACACTCAAATCCATCAACAGCATCTAAAGGTAGCCAGAGGGTAAGAGAGATTTTTCCTCATTCCTTTCAGGAAGGGAGTATAATTCCCTCATTCTCTCAATTTCTATGAACTTTTAATCATGTCCTTCCTAAGAAAGAACTTAATGCCATGTCAAATATTCTAACAAATCAGGATTATTTGTAGACTAGGGGGAGGGAAAATGTGGAAAAACAAGTACAGAGAATTTAACTGACGTTACATGTGATAAAGGACATTAAGTGTATTTCCATGTAGCTGCAGATGTTTTCATTGTAGTGACATGGAAGAATACACTCTTTTTTTTTAACATTGTAATTACATTTAAATTGTAATTACATTGTTACAGGGCCCAAGTTCCTGAGCTCTTCTTCTGGAAATCTTATGATTGAAACTCACAAAACAATAAAAACAGTTAGTAAAAGAAACCAGCTAAGGCACTGGCTGGTATAGGGGAAGGAATAAAATGAGAGTCAGGAAGTAAAAGCAACTTGAGCAAACATGATTTAGCTCAGTGGGCTGGCATCTGACAGCCTTGATTCTACATATTGTATAGCGAAAAAGAGGACCTTCACAGTACTTCAAAAACATTCAAAACTATAAATTTCTTTGGTATTTAAAAATTAAAATCACAAATTATTTCAAAAAATACAGGACATAACAATGTCAAAGTATCCATTATTCTATGTGCCAACTATACATAAAATGTTTCAAATCTTTCCCAAATAACTAAATATTTCAAATAGCAATTGAAATCTCCTAATTAATTATGACAAACTCTTTTCCTAGTGGTAATCACTATTCTGAATTTCAAATATATTATGTCCATCCATCTATATTTTAGCATTCTTTCTACCTCTGTAAATATGTATAAATAATTTACAGTGCTGTTTTGAAAGTTTTATACAGCTTGGATTAGAGAAATGGTTCAGTGGTTAAGAGCACTGAAAGTTCTTCCAAAGACTTATATTCAGTTTCCAGCACCCACATCATTACTCATCACCTTCTGAAGGCAGTTCCAGGAGATCATATGCTTTTTTCTTGCTTCCACAAGCACCAGACATGTACACAATACACACAAATACATGAAAGCAAAACACACATACTTATAAAATGAAATCAACCTTTCTTTAAAAAGAGGTTTCATATGACTCATTATTCCATAGATGTATTTTAACAATTTATTTATCTCTCTTAAAATCTTATCAATTTAGTTTATGTGCATAGGGCTACAGGTTCTTTCATGTATGCCTGTGTGAAATATATATATATATATATATATATATATATATATATATATATATATATAACCTTTTTGAAGAGATATATCTTTTTTCCTATGGTCAAAAGTTATTTTAATGTTTTCTAGCAATGTTCATATATGAAATTAGACTGCACGTTCCCTCCACATTCCTGTTCAATTCATTGTCAAGCTTATAGCATTACTATATGTCAGCATGACTCTATTGCTACTTTCCTGTTGCTACTTTCTTTTTTCTGTTCTCACAGATCATTTATATGGGATGGATTGCCTTTCTTCCAAGGCTTTGTATAAATTGATTGAATGAATAGAGGTTTTTCCCTTACCATGTTCTAAAGAAAATTCTTAAACATAAGCAAAAATAAAGTAATTTTATGAAGTAATCCTACATCCACACCCAATCTACTTACTCTTCTATTAACATTTTACCCTGTCTGATTTACTACACATATTGTTATCTATTCATTCTGTCATATTTAATAAGTTGTTATTAATTCTAAATTATGATGCATAAATGTTATAAATAAATTGTTTTTATTTTTAATTATTTAATTTTAATTTATTTTCCCATTAGTTTTTAATTTTTTCAATAAAGTTTAATGATGATCTTTGCTATACTAGGGTGGTAGCACATTCTGGCCTTCAAACGAGCTGACCATAGTCTAGTTCATAAAACAAATTACATTGCATAATAACAAACTAATGTAAGACATATCTTCTAACCTCAATGCAATAAAACTAACATTGACTAAGACAGAATTGGCACCAGGGAATAGGGTATTGCTGAGTCAGCTAAGACCATGCTTCCTCTTGGCAAAATGTGAACTTTGGATTAGGACAGCAATTGAAGACTTTAAGTGGGGATTATGAGCCATACTAGTAGGAACATGGAAGACAGTGGCTCTGAGAGCAATGTAGATTACAAAGGCCTGACTCAAGAGATTTCAGAGAATATTAGTAAGTGGCCTAGAGACCATTCTTGTGATATTTTGGCAAAGAATGTAACTATATTCTGCCCTAACCCAAAAAATCTACCCAAGGCTAAATTGAAGTACTTTGGATTAATAATGGTGGCAGGGAAGATTTCAAGGCTGTTTAGTATTGTCTTTGTCCGATGGTTGTTAGTTGTCATTCTTATACAGTTCTATAACAAAAAAAGCAAGCTGAGCAAGGAAAAGTTTTAAATGTACAGTTTGAGGAGAAAAGGAGAACCAGGAAGTGTAGTGGAGCTAAGCTAAGTCCTCAAAGAGATAAAAGGTTTAAAGGAAGGCCAGATGCTATACAGAATAAAGGGAGTGGCCACCTCAGGGACAGACCCCACCCAGCTAAGCTTTCAACTTATAAACAGAATTAAAGAAAAAAATGAACAGAAAAAAAAAATCAACGCCAACAAAAAGCTGATGCAAATATACGTGAAAGAGGGAGTCAAGTTCCAGGCCCAGAAAGCAACTAAACTTAGCCACTATGTGCCCCTGGCTTTAGAGTCAAGGTATAAGAAAAGAATTGTGGACTCTGCTAAAATCTGGCATGTGTCAGGGGCATCCCAGCATGGAGGCCCAGAGAAGCCATTTCATGAAGCTGTGAAAGTGAACCCTGAATTGTGGTACAATCCCAAACTATTGGGAGATGTCAGAGTCATGGGATACCTGCCAAGGAAAGATGCAGAATGCGTATAGAACCAACCCAAGAAAGAGAAGTGTATTGCAGACAACAAAGCTGGAAAGAGTTACAAACCTGAAGAAAGTTTGACATCAGATACAGAGACACAGTTTGGAGTTTGCCCAGCTGATTTCAATCTTGATTTGATGCAGGATTTCCTCATTATGCTCCCTTTCCTCTATTTTGGAATTGTAATATAGATACTGTGACATTGTATGTTGGAAGTATATGATCTGCTTTTTCATTGTGATTTTCCAAGGGGGTTAGAGTTAAGAGATTGCAATGAATCTCAGAAGAGACGTTGAACTTTGGAGTTTTAAACAGTTTTGAGAGTGTGATAGACTGTGGAAACTTCGGAAGCTGGACTGAATGCATTTTTGCTTTATGGTGTGTTTACAAGTCAATCAGGTCCAGGGAGTGAAAGTGGTGATTTGAATAAGAATGGGCCCCTTAGGCCCATATATTTGAATGCTTAGGGCAAGGTACTAGTTGAAAGGATTAGAAGGTGTGGCCTTGGAGTGGGTGTAGCCTTGTTGGAGTAGGTGTGGCCTCTAGAGGGTGGTAGGTAAACTAGGTGTGCCCTTGCTGAGAGAAATTTGTCCCTTGGCATAAGCTTTGGTTTTTCAAAAGCCCATGCTGGGCTCAGTGTCACCATTCTTGCTGCCTGCAGATCTGGATGTGGAACTCTCAGCTACTTCTCTGCTTCCATGTCCGCTGCATACTGCCGTGTTCTCCACGGTGAAAACGGACTAACCCTCTGAAACTGTAACCAAGGCCTAAACAAATTCTTTCCTTTATAAGAGTTTCCATGGTCATGGTGTCTCTTCCCAGCAACAGAAGGATGACTGAGACACTAACCATGGATGGCAAAAAGATATCTCAAAGCACTACTATATGTTTAGAGATTAAAAGCATTTCCAGGAAGCTTTAGCACACCTGTGTTTAGATATGATTAATTCTTAGTTTGTGTCTTATCAGTGACTTTCCACTAATGTTCCTGTGCTCATTACATTTGAGCATGTGAGTATATACCCCGCATGCACTTTTCTTTTATATTATATTATTCCGACCTTCCTTTTATGTCCTGTGATAATATGCAGCAGGATTGTTTTTATAGGTGCCATACTAGTCTCATCAGCTGTGGCTGATGTTATCCTCAAGAGTGCAATGCTTTTCCCCCACGGTGGAGTCCACGCAGGCTTCGGTGGGACTAGCATATTCGGTACATGCCTTCCCTCACATGTTTCATCATGTCTAAAGCTGTCACCATCTGCTCTTGCTGTGAGTTGCTGAGAATCCCTGATTTTTATTACTCAGATTTGTTTCTATCCAGATCTCTTGCTCTGCTTCTGTCTCTGAAGAGTGGTGCTTCGGGAACTGGCCACTTAGACGGCAGGTTTTGCATTTCTGTGATGATCTCTGTATGTCAGACGTTTATCTTCCTCCTTTAACCAGTGGAGATTTTTTTTTTTCTTTCTAGATCATTTCTCCTGCTGCTCAGAACCAGTAAAATGAAGAGCTGTGCCCTAAGAATACCATATGCCATGTGATTTTCCTGGAGAGACAAACATCTACCTGTGCCAGATATGACACCAATGACTGATTTAGAAGAAAACTTATTCTACTCAAGGTTAGCTCCATGAAAACAGTGAGTTTTAACTACAGTTATGAACAAGAGAGTGGATGAAGGGTTACTTGCATGTGCAAATTGGGAGCCACTACACCACTGAGAAAAGCTCAGGTTTAAACTCTTCTTTGGTGCATACACATTGAGCCTTCTCTCTAGTAACCATTCACTGCCTATAAACCTTTGGAGATGGGAGAGGCCTTGTGAGTCCCTCCACAACTCCTTAATAAAAAATCAACAAGCTTTCTTCAGGTCTTCTTGGATCTTTGAAAGCACAGATGCTGACAGTTCAAAAGGTTACTGTCCATCCTTGCCTAAAGGACTGCACCCCCAATGCTGTACTTAAAGTCTCTTTCTTTTGTTTGCTGTTATATGCATAACAAATACAGTTTATTTAATTACATGGATTGCATATTGTACTGCAAAGTAACATTTTAACCTTTTTTTTTCTTCATATATACGCAATGTTGGTCTCAACGATGTGTTCGAGGTGAAAAAAATTAATTTAGTTCCGATTCAGTATTAGCAAGGTTAATAGTAAACAGGTTTTCGGCATTTCCTCTCGGCCTTGATGTTAGGATTAAATTAGGATTTCCACAATACATTACAATTTGCATAATTTCAGTTATTATTTGCATAGACTATGGAAAATATGCAAAGATGTCTGAATGTAATTTACAATTTGGCTTTTAGTGCACTTGAACTTTTTCTATTGACGGTATAAATTTTTAAAATGATCTTTGCAGCTTATTCTCTTATTTCCCTCCTCCATTCACTTGATGGCATTTACAAAAGTTACCCTCGCTGCTTTGCATATTTATTGGCAGGCTTTGCTAACGTTTAAATAGCTTAGAGAAAGTACACATTCAGGTCTTACAGTCTATGGAAACAGAGTTTTTATTATATTTTCCAGCCAAATGGGATTTCCAATAGACTGTTGTTTACACACACTGGAAACGGTGCACTTATATTTGTTTTATGGCTCCTGATGTAGCCATAGGTCGCAGAACCAACACGTTCAGCTTTTAACTCTCCTTCGGTTCAAATTACTTTAGCTAGTCCTTATTCTCCTCTATTAATAAGCACAATATCCTTTCTCACCAGTCTATACGTACTCCTAAGTGTTTGCCTTATTTTTAGTCCCCTAACATTTCCTGGTGAATGCATGGCCATTTCTGCCAATGTTATTCAGGCAGAGAAGGAAATCAAACACATTTCAAGCCTCTAATGTGTATTGAAATCCTCTGTGGCAGGGGATTCTGTTTTCTGTTCCATGTTTTTCACTTTGGACCATTAGCTTGCCAGCTAATTCCTGAAAGCTTCTTTTTTCTCTCCCTTCAGTTTAGATAAGGATTTGTAAAAGTGCCCTTATTGACATATTAGTACATTTCTCTGTTCTGAATCTACTCTGTACACAGTAGGGTGCTTAGCAGCATATCTGCCCTCTGCTTTCTCAATGCCAGTAGCAACTTCATCTAATTCTGACAACAAAATGTATACCCGAGCCTGTCCAACCATCTCCCTGAGAATCAGAATAACTTCCAGATCAGAATAGCTGATGGGTGCCATATTTATTTGAATATATAATGCATTTAATTACAGTCATGCCTTCAACTGACCCAATGTACAGAATACAGAAACAAAGATGGTTAGTATTATAAGAAAATGTTTTTAAGGTTTATATTTTAAAAGAATAGGATACTTTCTAAATTCTATTTCTATATTGATCTGATTTGTAAAGATAAATAACTCCAACATGGAGATGATATTAATACGACCAAGACCATTTCACTACAGCCGCCTAGGTAGCTGCCCCTTAGGCATTTTGTATTACACCAGGTGACACCAGTATTTATTCCATCACTCGGCAACTCCAAAATGATTACCATGCTCCTGAGATGGCTCAAAGCACAGACACTAAAACAAAAGAGCACAGATTCCGGTCTTCAGGGAAAATGTACAACAAATGGGTTTTCTGAGCATACAAACTTAAAATGTTTAAGAATACAGTCATGGCAGGGAAAACATGATTCACTCTTTGCGAATCCACTGCCTAGTTTTGTATATGCCCTGCAAAAGTAAATTTTCTGTGAATTTGAGGTTGTCCTACTCTACAAAAAGAGTTCTAGGCTGCCTATGACAACATAGAGTGAGACCCCCATCTCACAAAACAAAACAACAAAAGTAAAATTGTATTAATTATAGTCAGTAAAACTACAAAGTGCAAAAAGAAACATAATAAACCCTCTTTAACTTTTTATTGTTCAAACACAATTATTTTTAAAAGACAGTTTTAAACAGCTGTCTTTATGACCAGATCAAATTACTTTTGAGGTTTGGAGGGGCCTGTTGTTTACTCTTATTTTTCTTTCATTCAATATATTTCAATTATATTCCTTCTCCTCCCAACTCATCTCAGATCCTTCCCTATCATTTTACCAACCCAACTACATACTCAATTCAAAATAACAAAAAACTCTAAAAAGTAAAAAAAAAAAAAATTAGATTAAAAACCAACAAAACAAAGTGTGCACACACATGCGCGTGCACCCGTGTGTGCGAGCGCACACACATACACACACACTCAGCAAACAAAACTGAACAACCAACCAAAAAAAAAAACAACAAAAAAACCTAGGGTCCATTTTGTGTTGCCCACCTGATTGACATACTTAGTGACACGAATTTAAAAAAACTGATTTTCCCTTTCCCGAAAGATATTGACTGCAAATAGCTTATTGATTAGGGGTGGAGCTTTGTGTAGAGGTCCCCTTCTTTTTACTGGGATTTTGTCTGGTTAGAATCTCTTGTATATTCTGTCACAGTCTCCGTGAGTTTTTAATCTGTATTAGTCCTGTCATACATATCTAGAAGGCAGAGTTTCTTTGGAGTCATCCACCACCTTTCTGCTTCCAACTCTTTCTGCTTCCTCTTCTGCACAGATCCCTTGACACCCTAAGGGATGTTTTTTTGGTAAAGACATTCTATTCAGGATTTACTGCTCTAAAGTCTCTTATTCTCTGCACATAGCCCAGTTGTGGGTTGCTGTGATAATTATAATCTATGAAGATTATCATATAATGAGGGTTGAGCAATAGATGGGCATAAAAATTGGAGAAGCATTTTCCAGTTCATTTTGAGAAACCACTATTATCTTGGTACCAAACAATATAAAGACCCAATAAAAAAAAAGTATAAATCAATATCCTTAAGAACATTGATGCAAAATTTTTCATTAAAATACTTGCAAAATGGGATCTAAGAACACATCAAAAAAGATTGTACACAATGGTTGACTTCAACCTGAAATTCGTAAATAGTTCAACATATGTAAATAAATAAACAAATGTAAATATCATGTAAACTAAGTCAGAGATAAAATGCACATGATCATTTAATTAGATGCAAAATGCTTTAAAAAAATCTTTTCATGGTAAAATTCCTATAGTGCTTAGAGTGTGACGAACATACCTCAACATAATGAACAAGTTGGATAGCAAGCCCATGGCAACATCATTATAATGGAGAGAAACTCAAAGATTCACCACTAAAATCAGGAATAGGACAGAAAGATTTATGCTCTCCATTCTGATTCAATATGGCAATTGAAGTATAAGCTAGAGAGTTAATACAACTGAAAAGATCAAAGGGAAACAAATAGGTAGAATTCAAACTATCCATATTTGCAGATGATATTATACTATACATTAAAAAAATCCTATAAATTCCTAGGTAACTTCTGCAACAGATAAATACCTTCAGCAAAGTAGCAGGATACAAAATGAACACATGAATATCATAACCTCCTATATACACATGACAGATATACTGAGAAGAAAGTCAGAGAAAAGATACCTTTTTCAATACCTTCAAAAAAAAAATCTTGGGATAACTCTCACCAAACACATAAAAGACTTGGATAATAAAAATTTCAAGACATCGAAGAAAGAAATTGAAGAAGACACTAGAATATGAAAAAAATTTCCATGCTGAAGGATCAGTAGGATTAATATTGTGAAAATGGCCATCTTACCGAAAGCAATCTATGTATTCAATGCAATTCCCATCAAAATTACACCACAATTCTTCACAAAAACAGAAAAGCCAATCTTCAACTTTATATGGAAACAAAACCCTCTAGATAGCTAAAACAGTACTGAATTGCCAGAACTGTTAAAGGAATCACCATTCCAGATTTCAAGTTGTGTATATGTGTATGTATGTAGATATCTATCTATATGTACACACATATATACATACATATATATGTAAGCATATATGTAAGTTTATATACATGTAAGTTTATAAAATAATAATGTTTCCCTGTGGCTTTATTTTATTTATCTCTTCTTTCTCCCCTTCTCTCTGTAACAATGTATACTTAAGATGTGTCATGAAAAGATATATTTTATTCATGAGTAATGAACAAAAAAATTTCTCTATAAGAATATGCTGGAAACACTTCCATTTACCAACTGTCTGCTTTGCATGGGCATAACAGAATATCTAATATTGGGTAATATATAATGTGTAGAAACTTACTGTTTTATAGTTCTGAAGATAAAAGTTCATTACCTCAATCTCTGAGGAAGTGAATAATTTCTCATCAGTTAATCTGATGAATATCTAGGTAATTAGTGTCTCATGACTTCTGCCTTTATCAGGATATTTTCTAAGCACAAGGATTGGCTTAGTGAAAGCTATTAGAGGTTATGCAACAATGACTTGGCTATGCAAACCTGAACTCTGATATTCACTGACTTGGTTTTCTTGAGTCATAATGCACTAACCTTCCTTCTGTTCTTAAGCCAGATCTTTCTTTTTTTCTCTCTCTCTCTTTATTAGATATTTTCTTCATTTACATTTCAAATGTTATCCAGAAATTTCCCCTTACCCTCCCGCATCCCCGCCCTGCTCCCCTACCCACCCTCTCCCACATAATGGCCCTGGTGTTCCCCTGTACTGGGGCATATAGAGTCTGTATGACCAAGGGGCCTCTCCTCCCAATGACGGCCAACTAGGCCATCTTCTTCCATATATGCAGCTAGAGACATGAGTGCAGGGGGAACTAGTTAGTTCATGTTATTCTTCCACCTATAGGGTTGAAGGCCCCTTCAGCTCCTTGGGTACTTTCTCTAGCTCCTTCCTTGGAAGTCCTGTGTTCCAACTAATAGCTGACTGTGAGCAACCACTTTCATGTTTGCCAGGCACTGGTATAGCCTCCCATGAGACAGCTATATCAGGTCCCTTTCAGCATTATCTTGCTGGCATATGCTATAGTGTTTATTTTGGTGGCTGATTATGGGAAGAATCCCTGGCAGCCGCCATCACTGGTTGGTCGATCCTTTTGATTCAGCTTCACACATGATCTCTGTAACTCCTTCAGTGTGTGCTTTGTTCTTAATTCTAGGAAGGGGCAAAGAGACCACATTTTGAACTTCATTCTTCTTGAGATTCCTGTGTTTAGTAAGTTGTATCTTAGGTAGTCTAGGCTTCTGGGCTAGTATCCACATATCAGTGAGTACATGTTATGTGAGTTCTTTTGTGATTGGGTTACCTCACTCAGGATGACACCCTCCAGATCCATCCATTTGCCTAGGAATTTCATATATTCATTGTTTCTAATAGCTGAGTAGTACTCCATTGTGTAAATGTAC
>LR752575.1:4724-74532 GCA_902729485.2 Mus minutoides | reverse complement strand
AGAAAAAAAGAATATAATAATAAGACACACAGAAAGATGATAACATTGTATGAGACAAAGAAAAATATTTCTAAAGATTTTGTCTTATGTGGCAGTTCAATTTCAATGTCTGTGAAACACTGTATCATTGTGCACAGTGTGTTCTTTCTATTAGTCATACACACACACACACACACACACACACACACACACACACACACAAAGAAAACAAAAAACAACAACTTTATAAATCTGTGCTTTGTCCATAAACACATTAAAGCATATTTCTTCTTAAATGTACAGGTCAGTTTCAAGTCATTCATTTGTCTGGAAAAAAATAGTTTTTTCTACAGATCCTAATCTGTACAAGATTTTTTTTTATGGCAATACAAGTTTGTTTATTGGCAAGGTTTCTGACATGCTCTGACATCCTTCAGTATACCCAAGACAAAGCATATGCTTTCTGTACACTCAGGTCTTACCTTAACTTATTTAGATGCCATCAATTGTAACATACTTGATTTATAACTAATTGAAGTCTTAAAAACTGACTTTTTATATAAACCCTCAACTTCTTAGATGTCAATATTCAGTTATATTGCCAGGGTCTTTATTGAGCTAACACATAAAAGAAAAACTGAAATTTAAAAGGCATTTTCCTATTGAAAAGTACTTCCTAATCAACTGTCCAGCTCTGGAATGTAGAGTTTATTGATCACCACAACAGGATAGAAGTTCTCCTTCCTGTAAGGGCCCTGCAAATCTGAATTCATTTGCCAGTAAGCAACTTCACTGTTACTGGTCAATAAGCATCTTCAGAGTACAGACATCATATTGCTTCAAGAACTTCTTCAAATGTCAAAAAATGTACAGTTGCTCAAGAAAAAAAAAAATGCCATGACCCAAATATCCTTGACTCAAAATGTCAGGGAGATTTGACCCTTCAAAAGGTAGCATTGCATTTTCTGGGAGTCATTAAGTACTTCAAAAGAATATATATTTTATTAAAACTTTGGTTCTGGAAGATTTCATTTTTAATAAAACAACAAACAATATAGGACAGTATCATTTCAGTCCCCTGGATCCCCTGTGTCCCCTGTGTCCCACAGAAACATTTACATCCTCTTGGTGTAGACATGAGGAATTACTCTGAGCAGAGAAATGAAATCAATATTATGATTCCATGTCAGACTGGGTACTCTGAAAACTTCTCTGGGACGGAGATTGTGACAGAGGTGCCAGCTTCCCTAGGCCAGGGCTCCTTATAGTTTATTTCAATTATACTCAAGAAATACTTATTGCACAGTTATATATAAATCAAGTACTTTTTTTTAAGCTATTTTCTTCATTTACATTTCAAATGCTCTCCAAAAAGTGCCCTATACCCTTCCCAGGCCCTGCTCCTCAACCCACCCACTCCTGCTTCCTGGCCCTGGCATTCCCCTGTACTGAGCCATATAATCTTCCAAGATCAAGGCCCTCTCCTCCCAATGATGGCCGACTAGGCCATCTTCTGCTACATATGCAGCTAGAGACACGACCTCTGTGGGTACTGGTTAGTTCATATTGTCATTCCACCTATAGAGTTGCAGACCCCTTCAGCTCCTTGGGTACTTTTTCTAAATACTTACTGATAGTAAATAATACATATAAAATAATTATCTGATATACATGTATCATTAAAATTTATTAAAGATTTTATGTAAAGTTTTATACTAATGAGATGATTAGATTTTTATTTTTAGATAAAGAAAATTTTACCTAATGGTACATATAATTAAGTCCAGCATTTAGGTCATAGAAACAGATGGATCTCTGAGTGTACAGAGACTGTAGTTGCTGTTGTTTTTAGTGGTGGTGTTGGTAGTAGTGGTGGTGGGAGTGGTATGTTTTATGTTTTTTTTTTCTTTCTGTTTTGGGGTTGTGGGAGAGTTTGCAAGGGCAGATATGAATGAATGGAAAGATGAGTGGGATTGGGATGCATGATATGAAATTCCAAATTAATTAATAAAAAGTTAAAAATATAAATAAAAGATATTTCTTTAAATATACTTTTATAAAACTTGTAAATTGGTATCAGAAAAGAACCCTCCAAGCCAATCCTTTGTATCCAGTGTTGGGAAAAAAACATGAATTTTCAGGTAAAGAAAAATTTTAATCATAAATATATTGCCAGAAAATGTAGGTTAGCCAAGCATTTCTAAGCTTGGGTAGCCTTAGGAGAATACCTGTCAAACTAACAGATATGAAAAAGAAAGCTATGTCAACTTTACCTTGTTATTAATCACATTGCTTAACAATCATTTTTTTTTCTTTTAAGATTTTTTTTTATTAGATATTTTCTTAATTTACATTTCAACTGCTATCCCGAAAATCCCCTCCTCCCTCCCTGCTCCTCTACCCACCCACTCCCACTTCTTGGCCCTGGCATTCCCCTGTATTGGGGCATATAAATCTTTCTTCTTTCTTTCTTTCTTTCTTTCTTTCTTTCTTTCTTTCTTTCTTTCTTTCTTTCTCTCTATTTTGGAAGAAATCTGGAGAGGTGTTCAGTGACATGATAGTGAATTTTGGGAAACCTGTAACCAAAAAATTACAGAGTTCTATCATTTGTATAAAAAATATGTACTCTAATTTATTTTCTTGTCTCTATAATAAAATATCCTGACAAAATCAAACAGCTTACAGGGGGAACGGCTATAATTTAGTTCACAATTTCAGGCTCCTGTCCATCAAATGGAAAGGTCCCAGAAATAGCTTG
The DNA here is from genome assembly GCA_902729485.2 of Mus minutoides. Classification (NCBI taxonomy): domain Eukaryota; kingdom Metazoa; phylum Chordata; class Mammalia; order Rodentia; family Muridae; genus Mus; species Mus minutoides. The sequence continues at coordinate 71,795 of LR752575.1, read as the reverse complement.
GGGCTGCTAGAATCATTATATCCAAATTCAAGAGCATAGAGAAAAATATATTAATAAATATATGCTTGTCTTTTAGCTCATCACCATCCAGGACACAAACCTGGGGAATGGTGTTGCCCATAGTGACCTTAGTCATCATTTAACCTAGATAGATAGATAGATAGATAGATAGATAGATAGATAGATAGATAGACAGACAGACACAATATGTGACCATATTGAATAAATCTCCTTTTTCTATTTTTCACTATTCTTTCTTTAATTTTCATTTTAAAAAGTAGCCTAACATCACTTATTAAGGTTGCCAGAGAGGTCAGACTCTATACCTGGTTACACATTGGCAATGCTATCATTCTCTGTGGTCACCCTAGTACAATAATGAATCAAAGTATCTTACTTTTATCTCACATTAACAACTGACCAATCTGTCCCATCTTCTTCTTCCCCTTGCTTCCTTTCTGTACTTTTGTGAGATGAACTTAAAAAAAATTGTTTCTTACTTCTTATTTTTATTATTATTAAAACATTTTATTTGTTTACATTCCAAATGTTTCATCCCTTCCTTGTTCCCCAATCCCTAGTTCTTCAACCCCTCTCCTTTGCTTCTGAGAGGGTGCTCCCCCCACACCCATTCACCACTCCTTAGCAGCATGAACATCCACCTTCCCTGGGGCATTAAGTTTCTTCAGGATTCAACCCAGCCTCTCCCACTGAGGACAGATAAGGAAGTCCTCTGCTACATACAGATCAGGGACCAAGGACCATCTCATATATGCTTGTTGGTTGATGGCTTAGTCTCTGAGAACTCTGAAGTGTCCACATTAATTGATACTGTTGGTCTTTCTATGGCGATGCAACTCCCTTTGACTCCTTCAATACACCCCAAAACTCTCCAGTGGAGTCCCTGACATCAGTTACATGTTTGGCTGTAAATATCTACAGGTGTCTCAATTAGCTGATGGTAGGGCCTCTCAGAGGACAGCCATACTAGGCTCCTGTCTGCAAGCACAACATGGTATCAATAATAATGTCAGGGTTTGGTGCCTGAATATGGGATGGATCACAAGATGGTCCAGTCACTGGATAACCATTCCTTCAGTCTCTGCTCCATTTTGTTCCTGCATTTTCTTTAGACTGGAATAATTCTTAGTCAAAAATGTTGAAGATGGGTGTGTGGCCCCAAGTTTTATCTGGCGGTTATGTCTATGTGTTGGAGGTTTTCTCTTCAGGTTCCATCTCTGCACTGTTCAGCGTTTTGGCTAAGGTCATCCCCATTGAGTCCTGGAAGTCTCTCACATTCCCAGATGTCTGAGACTTTTTAGAGGTTCCCCTACACCCATCCCACATTGATGGTCATTTCCATTCATTTTTCTGGCCCTCTATGTTTGTCTTCTGACTCCCACATACCTGATCCTGCCCCCCTCTTTCCAGAAGTTTATGCATTCATATTCTTCTATGTTTATGTGCCTGGCATATTTTACTTAATACACTATCCTCTAGATCCATTCATATTATGACAAATGTTAAGATAATTTTCCCTTTTCATGGCTGAGCAGATTTTATGGAGTATAAACACCATACATTCTTTAAACACTGATGACCATTTATGTTAATTACATACATCTGGTAAAATAAATAATGCTAAACAAATGAAATGACAGAACTTGAGAGTTGGCTCAGAAGGGAAGTATTAGCATATGTTTTCAATCCAAAGAATGTATACAAAATTTCTCATGTCGATGTGCATATGCTTGTAACACCATAGATTTAGGGGTCAGAAGAGTGGGACTGGATGCAGAAAAATTGCTGGGCTTTGAAGCTTGGCAATCTAGCTCCAGGGTTAGCTAGAAACTAGTTCCTCAGAATAAGGTGAAGAGTGATGAGGCAGAAGAGACAATGACTTCCTCTGGTCTACACACACACACACACACACACACACACACACACACACACATACACACACACACACTTAAATCCTTGCATGCTCATGCACATGTGTATCATCATATACAAGCACAATTTTAGGTAAAAATATTTAACATTGGTTAAAAATTAGTACTAGATAAAATAGTCTGCAGATACAACACAAATCTTATCTTGAAAGTTAGTTTTCACTGTGAACTTTACATAGAGTAGAATCACCTGTCTCAGTTGTTAATTTAGACTGTCCTCTGGACATGTTTGTAGAGAATAATATTAATTGCATTAATTGATATTTGAAGATATACCCACTTTTAGTAGAACCATTTGCCAGAAATGGAATTCAAGCCTATGTCAGAGTGAAGAAAGCAAGCTGAGCACTAACATTAATGGGATGATACATTGCTCCCTACTCTACTCAATGGAAATGAAGTGATTATTTCTTTCAAGTTGCTGCTTTCTTGACTTCACAGAATGTTAGAATGTAACCTAGAATTGCAACAGGATTTTTTCCATATTCACTTACTTTTGCAAATTATTTTATTACAATCTAGTGAACCAATGTTTATTTAGGTTACTTATGAGAACATAATTGGAGATTACTTACAAAAATGACATAAAGTTAACTGCATCAGTAAAAAGCATACCCAAGCCTAGATTGGAATAAATGAATGCTGTAGTCCTGGAGCTTCTAACATATATGCAAGCAGCTGGTCAAATCAGAGAGTCTCATTTTCTTAGCAATCTTTACCTGAACATGGAAGGACTTCCTAACTCTTCTAAGATTCAAAGAGTTGAGACTTGTGTGTTCCTTATGTCCTGCATCTTAATCTTTCTCTAGGATAAGATGTTTTAATTTAGAATTTCCTGGAACTTAAGAGGAACATTTCAACTCAGAGCAACTATCTTCACACACAAACAAAAATCAATATTCAAATTGATAAGAAACAATGAATCCCAAAGAGCATAGATAACATTGCAAGAAATAAATTTGTTTTGAAAATTGTATTTCTTTTAACATACTACTAAATTTAGTGAATTTTTCCTTAAAAATTATCTGTCCAAATAGTGTTAAAAGCGTGTTTAAAATAATCATACTTTTACAATTTAAGTAAATTCCAGGTAATACAGATTTATTGTCTCCAAGTTTCAAGGAGTAACATGTGAGGAGTATGAAAACAGAAATGTAAAATAATTTGTAGCATTTTATAATGCTAAAATGCATCCTTGGTACTGAATAAATATACTTAATTTTTAACTAGCTTTTTAAAAGAACAAACTTGGCAGAACTGACCCTTCTCAAATTTAAGATTAGTACAAATTTAGACATTTGAAGAGATAAACATAGCAGATGGGACAAAATTGAGAGGGAAGTAAGAGACGCATTTATCCACAGTCACTTGTTTTTAGGTAAGTGACTCTAATACATAAAATGGGGTGGTCCAATCTCCAGAAGTCACATAAAGCTGAACATGGCTTCATACAGTTTTAAGTCTAGTGTTTCTATTGAAAGATAGACACAAAGATAGAAAAATCCCAGGAAGCTCATAGAATACCTAGCCCAGAACAAACAGAGCCAAAACCAGGATACTGCCTTCAATTAGGAAGAAGCCAGGAACAAATCCTGACATTATCCTCTGACCTACACAAATATACACACAGAGAAAATGTTTAAGTCTCCTTGACTTTGCAACTGGCTGCTTTCATAGACATGATACCCAATATTTTGGAGGGAACAACAAAAGTAAAAATGGCTATAACTAGACTGCATCAAACTTAAAATATCAGGGAATAAAGAGAATTACTAAGAAAGTGAACCACACTCTATGTACCCCCAAATATTTTATATCTAAAAATATAGTTGATAAGTATTAATTATGTAGAAAAAATACATAACGAGCTCCAATCAACAAGAAAAAGAGAAATACCTCAAATTTTATGTGAGTGAATGGCTGAAATAGATTTTTCTACAAAGAAGATACAAATAGTGAAGAAACCAAAATTAAGACACAATGAGACCACTTGGCATCTTTAAGGATGATACATTTTGATGGAAAGAATGAGAAAGATACCTTTATTGGTTCATGCATTTGAACACTTTGCACTCTGCCATTGCCATTTGGGGAGGTTACATAACCTTTATGTAACACTTGTTGAAGGAAGTATGTCTCTTAAAGTAGGCTTTGAGGTTTTATGACCTAGTTATACTTCCAATGTGTAGATAAAAATGTGATAAGCTGGCTTCCTAAATCTTAGGCCAATCTTTCACTATTTGTTTTCATGCCTTCTATACAATGATGGACTTTATCCCTGTAGACCCACAAGCCAAAATTAATATTTATCTCCTCTGTGTTGAGTTTGGTTGTGGTAATTGATCATAGTAGCAGAAAGGTAACTAATTGAGGTGACTATAGACAGAAAATAACACATGTTGACAAACACTTGATAAAAAGTGGATTCTTGGGCATTCCTTATGGCCATATAAATATAATTTAGCCTCTAAGGGAAACTATTTTAGGTACTCAAAAGTTGAACAAAGGTGGATCTTGGGGAAATGGTTCAGTAGATAAAGCTCTTGCCTCATAATTATGAAATCTTAAGTTCAGTCCTCCAGAACCAATGTCAAATACGCCAAGAATCGAAGAGTGTATTTCTAATCTCAGCAATAAAGAGGCAAAAACAGTTGGATCCCTCTATGCATTCTTTCTACTTGAACCGAATTGTTTAGCTAATTATGTGGGTATCATCTAAGGAATGACAACCTTGGTAATCCTTTGGCTTCCATATAATTATGCATAAATGCATATGCATTTTGCTTTATTTATATACTTATACACAAAAACATGTATATGGAAAAGTAACAATTCCTTCTAATGTTGTAGTATGGTATCACATATAAATCAAAATATGATGTAAATACAGGAGAAATTGACAAACAAAAGCATGAATGCTGGTTCAAAAACACCTTATGAACTATTAGTTCCCCAAACTTGAGAAAATGGATGATAATTAGATAGCAAAACTTAAAAAGCATGGTATAGCATCCATTCATATGTAGAAACTCCTGGAACAGGAAAATACTTTCTTTTTAAACACACCTGAAATTTTTACAGAATTAACCATGTGTTAAGCCACAAAGGAAATCTCAGAGAATTCCTAAAGTGAAAATCAAAAAGGCTACATTCACTGCACACATTCAATCAAAGAAGACCACAGCAACATATTTCCACCCCAAAGAAAATACATATGCCTGGATGCTAAGATCATGTGTTTAGTTAATTGCTGGATTAAAGGGAAAATCAAAATTAGAATTCTAACAGGAAACCTTCATAAAAAGGCAAGGCAGAATGTTGTTTCCATAGCTCCAATAGAACAATAGCAAATGCTGACCTAACATAAAGAAAGCACGGGCTTCTAAAACCTAACGTTCATCAATTTCCTAAGTGAAGTAAATAAACCCAGCAGCAAAGCCCAGAATAGACAGCATAGTCAATAGCCTGGATCACTCATATGTGACAAATATTAAGTTTCATTAGCAAAAGCATGTTTTTTTTTTCTATCTTTTATTTTCCTATTTTGTGTGTGTGTCTGTATGTGGTTTGCATATCTGTTTGAATGGAAGTGGATGCACATGTGTGTAGGGATATGTGCATATGTATGTATGTGTATTTGGAGGATAGAGACTGACACTGAGTGTTTCTCCACGTTATTTACAAAGTCAGGGTCCCTTAATAAACCATAATGTCACCAATAGAGCTGGTCTAGCTTTTGGAATAGTTGTCTCCACCTACTATGCATTAGGATTATATGTGGCTATTATATCTGCCTAGCTTTACTATAAGGCTGTAGGTCCATAATCTAGTTCTCATGCTTGCATGATAAGTGGTTATGTACTTAGCAGTCTGTAAAGCTGCTAAACAAACCTCTTAAGAAAAAACCTACAGGACTTACTCACAGATTATAAACTTGCAGTTGGAGAGATGTCCTGGTAGTGAAGAGTATCTACTGCTCTTGTAGATCTGGGATCAGATCCTAGAACCCAAACAGTGGCTCACAACTGTTCTGATCTCCAGTTCCAAGGGATCTGATACCCTCTTATGATCTCTGTTGATACCAGGTATAAACTGAGTACCTCTAAACTCATGGGGGGAACACATACATAGAAACCAAAAGTAAATATTTTAAAGGTTTATTAATTTTATCATGGTAAGAAAATAGAATTGCATATCTACTCTGACCAATATTTTTAATACAGTGCTTTATGAATCTCATGAGAACTATAAGATTTTATGGTAAAATAAGATTTATTTCACTTTTATTACATATTTTCTTTATTTACATTTCAAATGTTATCTCCTTTCCTTGTTTTTCCTCCAAAAATCCCCTATCCCACCTCCTTCCCCCTGTTCACCAACCCACCCATGACTGCTTCCCTGTCCCAGCATTCCCCTACATTGGGGCATCAAGCCTTCACATGACCAATGGCCGCCAACTGATGTCCAACAAGACCATCCTCTGCTACATATGTGGCTGGAGCCATGGGTTCATCCATGTGTACTCTTTGGTTGATGGTTTAATCCTGGGAGCTCTGGGGATACTGGTTGGTTCATATCATTCCTCCTGTAGGGCTGCAAACCCCTACAGCTCCTTCAGTCCTTTCTCTAGCTCCTCCATTGGGTACCCTATTATCAGTTCAATGTTGGCTGCCAGCATCCACCTCTGTATTTGTCAGGCATTGGCAGAGCCTCTCAGGAGACAACTATGTCGACTCCTATCAGCAAGCATCCACAATAGTGGTTCCACTTGTTGGTATCCACAATAGTGTCTGGATTTGATAACTATATATGGGATAGATCCCCAGGTCTGGCAGTCTCTGGAAGGGTCTTTCCTTTAGTCTATGCTCCACATTTTGTCTCTATATCTCCTTCCATGGGTATTTTGTCCCCCCTTCTAAGAAGAACCGAAGTATCCACACTTTGGTCCTCCTCCTTCTTGAGCTTCATGTGGTGTGTGAATTGTATCTTGTGCATTCTGAGCTTCTGGGCTAATATCCACTTATCAATGTGTGTACCATGTGTGTTCTTTTGTGACTGGGTTACCTTACTCAGTATGATATTTTTCTAGTTCCATCCATTTGCCTAAGCATTCTATGAACTCATTGTTTTGAATAGCTGATTAGTACTATATTGTATAAAGAAACCACATTTTCTGTATCCATTCCTCTCTTGAGGGACATCTGGGTTGTTTCCAGCTTCTGGATGTTATAAATAATGATTCTATGGACATAGTGGAGCATGTTTCCTTATTATATGTTGGAGCATCTTCTGAGTATATGCCCAGGAGTGATATAGCTGTGTCATCAGGTATGTGGTATTTATGCTCAGCTGCTAATCCGACAATCCCCTACATTGGGGCATCGAGCCTTCACAGGACCAATGGCCTCCAATTGATGTCCAACAAGACCATCCTCTGCTACATATGTGGCTGGAGCAATGTGTCCCTTCATGTGTACTCTTTGGTTGATGGTTTAATCCTGGGAGCTCTGGGGAGACTGACAGCACTTACATAATGCTGATGAGGTGTGCTGTTTAACACCTTAGTGGTGCAAATGTTCTTTGCAGTTAACTTGTGCTCATATTAGTATAGTAAATGGACTTTGGTGGTAAATGTGTTTAGTTCACAATGGCCTTATCGCAATATACCCCAACTGAAAGTCAAGAATCTTCTATGTTTTATTACAGGTATTCATATCAATGGTAAAGAACAACAGTTAGTACATAGGCAACTGAGCTTTGCAACACGCACATGGCTCTTAAACCACAGAAGCAAGATAGAATTTCCTCAGGTTGCAATGTCTACAGGGTAAAGGACTTTCAAAGATATGACCCACCAGATCCTCTTCTTACTTACTGTCTCATGCGTACAATTTTGCTTGTATATGTACTGCACTTTTTTTTCTGAGCTATCAAGGCATTTTAGAATATGTTCTCTGCTTAACTTTTCTCAGCTTTTTTCTGATCCTCATCCACAGGAATAACAACCACTCAAAGGTGCAACATTTCTGCAGGCATATACTAAGAGTGATGACTCATGAAAGTGACTACTCTAGAGCTGTCTGCAGGACCCGGAGGCAGCTACCCAGGTCTGACATCCCCCCTTTAGAAGTTCTGCTGGTCAGTGTCAGTCTCCAGCAAGTGTTTCCTACTTCTGTAACTTCTAGCAGGAGAGGAGAAATGGTACATATGGGGATTTAGAGAGGAAGCTCTAGAGAAGTCCCTAAGTTTCAGCTTCCTCAGTGTTGAGAGCCTCAAGTCCTTCAACTCAGGGGAAGCAGCAGTGCAACTCTGTTGAAAGGATAAAGTTAGCAAGCCTACATATCTCCCTTTGAAGCCCAGATTGCCTTCATATGAATAATACTCCATCCATAGTTGCCTGAGTGTTGACAATACACTGGTGTACTATCATACCCAGCATTAACCTTGTTACAATTTGTTATTGTTTTGATACATGTTTCCATGTAGCCCAAGCCAGCTTTGAATTCTTATCCTCATGCCTCTATTTCCCAAGTACTACAATTTTAGAATATATACCACAGGTGAACAATATCTTTTAATACAAATATTTATATTTGTATTAAAAATATTCACCCTCATTATTTCACTTCTTGTTCTTCCCCTAATACTTGATGTCTATGTTCTTTTGTAACTTCTTTTACACTTCTAAAAACCTCTCTGAGTTCACTTATTGTTCTTATTGTAAGGATGGGAGTAGGGCCACCAACCAGAACATGGTAGTCTCTTATGAACTGCAGTGCTAAACTGACTCTTCCTGCCTTAGCAGCCACAAATTACTGATTTCCTAACTCACTCATATCCCATTCACAACATTCTCCATGCCATTTCCCAAAATCCTGTTCCTGTTTTCCCCTTGTCGAGATAGAAGTCTATTGGCAACTCTCTCAGATATTCCCTTCATGCAGAGATCTTCCAAGGTGAATGTTATCCCAATTACTCTTTATTTCTGGCATTAATGCTATGTCTGGCATAAAACTGGTTTACAGAACAAGTTTATTAAATTATTAATGTTGTTAAGTTAATAAGTGCTGAAGTCTGCCTTCAAGCATATTTGTAGCCTCTTTGTTCCATGCCTGCCAGATATTTTATATTGTTGCTGTAATATGCCTGCCAGTAATTGACACACACAAACAAAAAACTTGACTTAGAGCTGGATCATGCTGTCCACATACTCTGTTTTGTTCTTTAAATTACAAGGTTTCTTATTAAGAAATTCTACAACTATATGTTTCATATATGTTTGATAGGCCTATCAAATTAAAGGTCAATATGATCAGTTATGTCCAAAATGGCTGAGTTAGCATTAACCACCTGGCATCACTTCCAGCATCTGCATATGAGATCATTGTGGCTTTTGGAGTTTTACACTTTATAAGCTGTCCCTAAGAAATGTTCGGTGTGCAGCTTTCAGCTGTTGTCCTGGTCAATCAGTCTCTAGGTGTATGATAAATAAACTATCCCTTTCTGACTGAGATCAGTGTATGTGCTGTTTGTGTAGTGACTCCTGGACTCCAACACTATGACTGAATCATGGATGATCAGTAGATAAGAACTTCTTCCATTTCTGTTAAATTCTGTCTATCACTGTACCTGCACACTACTTCTCCTTTATCATTTCTCATCATCTGTCTGCTATTCTAAGATTTATTCCCATAGTTGAATTTAGTAAATTCAGAATGACAGAGAAAGCTATTCTCAATATTCAGCTATGTCATGAGGAAAACTCTAATGAGCAACTTAAGCCATAACTCTCAAATCACAGGCTCAGACTAACTGATAAAAAACCCTTCAACATCTGTCAAAAGATTAATATGCTTTTATATACAATTCAAAGCTGTTGGGTATAGCTCATTAGAATAATAAATCTATTAAATCTAGGAAGGATTAATATCTCATTATCTCACTCTTGTTATAAGAAAGAAGGGTTTATTGTCTCAAAGATTTAAATAACTCTTACTATCAGATGCAAATGCCCATCTCCTAGCCATTGAAGTTTGGGCATTGAAATCTATTTTTCTAAGTTGGGTAATACTATTTACAGAGAATATCAGAATGTCAGTTCTAGTCCTGAGAAGGTGATGGAGGGTTTCACTTTAAACAGATATTGCTTTTGATTATTTGTGGTTTTAATTCTCTCGTTCTCCAAATTTTTTTTCCAATCTGTGCATTTATTGTGGGGAGAAACAGCTTGCTCCTATGAAAAGATGAAATTCAAGAGCAGTAGAATTTCACAGGCAGTTAGCAAAAATGAGCACCATGTAAGAAGTTTACATTGATAGTGTATCTTTTTCTACTAATTTTTGTTTGTTTGTTTGTTTTTCGAGACAAGGTTTCTCTTTATAGCCATGGATGTCCTGGGACTCACTTTGTATGTAGATCAGGCTGGCCTCAAACTCAGAAATCTGCCTGCCTCTGCCTCCTGAGTGCTGGGATTAAAGGAGTTCACCACCATGCCCAGCTTCTCAACTAATTTCTAAAGTAGCTTAATCAATTCTCTACTTCAAATGACCCTTTGCCTGATCTGAGTATCAGCTGCTGCCCTGCACAGGCCTTCATTAGACCATTCCATCCATCAGACTCTTTTATACACTATCCATATTTTATTTTTTAATATTTATAGCTTTAGCATGTATTTTCCTTTTTTTATTAGATATTTTCTTCATTTACATTTCAAACGCTATCCCCAAATACCACTATACCCTACTCCCCCCCTGCCCCGGGCCCTGCTCTCCAACTCACTCACTCCTGCATCCTGGCCCTGGCATTCCCCTGAACTGGGGCATATGGTCTTCGCAAGACGAAGGGCCTGTCCTCCAATTGATGGCTGACTGGACAATCCTCTGCTACATATGCAACTAGAGATACAGCTCTTGGAGGTACTGGTTAGTTCATAATGTTGTTCCTTCTATAGGGTTGAAGACCCCTTCAGATCATTGGGTACTTTCTATAGCTCCTTCATTAGGGGCCCTGTGTTCCATCCACTAGATGACTGTGAGCTTCCACTTCTTTATTTTCCAGGCAAAGGCATATCCTCACAAGAGACGGCTATATCAGGGTCATGTCAGCAAAATCTTTCTGGCATATGCAATAGTGTCTTGGTTTGGTGGTTGTATATGGGATGGATCCCTGGGTGGGGAAGTCTCTGGATGGTCCTTCCTTCCCTCTCAGTTCTGAACTTTTTCTCTGTACCTTCTTCCATGGGTATTTTGTTTCTCATTCTAAGAAGGAACAAAGTATCCACACTTTAGTCTTCCTTCTTCTTGAGTTTCATGTGTTTTGTTGTAATTATTTCAGACAAGGTCTCTTGTTACCTATACCCAAGACTGACTTTAATCTTTTATTTGCTTTTTCCTCAACCTCCCAAGTCTTAGAATTAAGAAAAATAAAGTAGATATAGAGAGATGGCTCAGTAGGTTTCAAAGTTCTTGAAAGAGAAGCCTTGGTGAACTTTCTTTCCAGAACATGTGGAAGAAGGAAACAACTGACTCCCAGGAGTTGTTTTCTGGCCTCTCCATGTGTTTTGTGGCACATGCACAATACACACACACACACACACACACACACACACACACCATCCCACACAGACTCAAAGACTTTCATTCACATATATAAATACATACTGACACATATACAAACCCATAACCAAACATACACTCACACATTGCCAGGCACAAACACAAACAGACACACAGAAATAAATATACATAATCACATACATACTCAAACACTTAACATACACACAAAACACACACAGAGACACAAATATAAATACACACAATCACATATACACTAATACACTCACACATTTTCACTTACATACACATAAATAAAACCAAACACACATACAAATATAATCACACATAATTAAACCTGTATTCACATATTTTCACAAATAAACACACACACAGACTCAAACACATATAATTATACACACTCATCCCTCACACACACACACAAACACATGCAGACATACACGTACACAGAGATACACATACATGAACATACACAATCACACACTTAAACACACAGACACACATATGCACACACAATCACACACACACAAATTTACACCGACACACAGATACAAACACACATGGATAGCTATCTAATTAGCTTCTCTATTTTTCTGGTCAAGTGAGCTGACTACCAATTGCCAAAATGCCTGTACTCATTTCAAAATATTCAACAGAAGGTAAGAAAGTAGCTCACCTAAAAGACATTCATGGTTTAGATAACACGTCAGTAGATCAGTGAAGAAAGGCATAGTTTCTGAAAATATGATGATTGTCATCACAGAAACTGTGAAGAGCGAGGATAATGAATTTTTTTAGGGAGATGCTGGGTTAACGAGATAGACTATTTAATCAGGGTTTCTGAAAACATCATGCCAATCACATGATATTAAATGCTATATTAAAAAGATAGCATCATTTAATTTTTACATTATCAGATATCTAACAAAAATGTTGGTATCTAAACAAGAACAAAAACAACTGAAGATAAACAAAAAGTGGTATCACTCCCCATGAAACACCCAGTAACAAAGGCAATCTCCAAAAGAGAAAAGAAATTTGGTTGAAAACCTGCTGCTTTGCCTAATGAGTGGTGGATGGCATTACTTAGATATAATGATGAGTGAATCCTTCATTAACCACATGACTGCCCATTCCTCTGAGATGACCATGTTTTCACAATATAGACAGACCATGGAAGAACAACTTGTTATCATACTCACACACAAAAAAAGTAAATTCTATTCTGGCTTCTTTGAAGCCAGTTTATTCTTCTTAAGTCAATTATTTTCACATGTCCATATTTCTTATGTTTTTATGTTGAAAAATAATGTGTGTCCTTCTCCTTCTTTCTCTGTCTTTCTCTGTCTCTGTCTTTCTCTGTATGTACATGAGTATATGTATGTGCATATTATAAGTCTCTTTCTATTTAGTGTTAAGGTAGCATTTCTTGTGTGGTTTCTGACATTTTGCATTCTGCAGACAACAGGGCCATGAATTAATCCATGATTTTCCTGTCTCACATCGCATCTCTTGTGGAAGTGCTTGAATTATACATGCACACAATCCTGTCTACTTAGTTTTTATGAATATCTGGAAATATTGCTCAGATAACCAGAGTTGGGTGACAAGTGCTTTTATTCTCTGAACTGTGTTAATAGGCCTTGGATGTTAAATTTAATGTAAGCATCTGGAGAGTTTTATTAATTCTAAAAAGACTAGCCTAGTCTGACAGAATCAACCAACTATAGCCTCTAGACAACTATTGTCAACTGAACACAAGGTAATGGAACAAGATGCTCTTCTGAGTTACAATCTTCTTATTTTCCATCCACAAATGACACATGATATTTGCACAGTTAATTGAAAGTTTTCAAATAAAAATATCTGTTGGGAAAAATTGAATAAAATTAAATAATACAGTTTAGACAATTCAAGAACATGAACTTAGAATTAATATGTTTTCTTTATATCCCATCCCTGGAGTTCACAAGGAAAATGGAAAGAAATGATTCACAAATTTTCCTAAGCCCTCCATATCCTACTGTACATGTTCACTACTCCTAATAAATAAGAGAATGAATAAATAAATAAATAAATAAATAAATAAATAAAGTGGATTTTGAAGAATTGATGCATGGCTTACATCAGTATCAGTAAAGTGAACTTGCCTTTAAAATAAAATATTATATGTTAGGTTGCATAAAACATAAAACTAATCCTCATGTTGACTATAAACAGGAGACACCATGAGAAAGAAATCATTTTGAAAAGAAGGGAGATAGGTAACTACACAGTAGAAATAAATGGAAAGAGATGAAATCAAGAGTTTATGCTTTGCATTAATCCTGGCTGAATGGAATGCAAAAACTGTAACTAAAGTGAGCATATGCATGTGGGCAGAGGGTGCCATTGAAGTAAAGGCTTGTTATTCTTACTTGAGAAAGCAGGAACATTTATGAGGCAAAAGCAACAAGAACCAGACATACAAAAAAAACTGTAATCTAAATCACAGAAAATGAAGCAGATCTAAATTCTAGATTATTGATGGCTGCAGTTGAATCAGAAAGCCCTCTTCCTTAGAACTTTGACATATAGCTTCTTTCCACAATCCCAATGCACATTTGTGTAAGTGTGTGTAGAGAGAATTTCTATGCTTCAGGGCATAGGTGGAAATCTGTAGACAACTACATGGGTAAATCCCTACCCAAACCCTTGTTTGCGAAAAGGTCTCACTACGACTCCATACACCAAGCTAGCTGATCTGTGAACCTCCAAGGAATCTTCTGTGTCTATCTTCAGTCTTTCCTTAGGATCACTGAGAATATAGACATGTGTGTTCATGTCTGGCTTTTTGGGGTTCTGGGGATCTGATATAATGTTCTCATGATTTCTCAGCAGGCATCATTCTAATGAAGCATGTCCCCACCCCTAAACATTATCGTTTATTTGCATGTACTATGCATTAAAGAAGTACCCAATACTCTCCCATATGTAGCGGGAAATATTAAAACAGACAAACAAGTTCCCACACTACACTGGGCAACTGTGGGCCACATGGCTTCAGCTGGTGATCTCAACCCGAACAGTCTCTCTGGGAAAGAGCTCATGAGTTCTCATAGTGGATCGTGGCCACACCACCCACATGGAACAACTCTCCACCCAGCAGTCAGCAACCACATCACCTAGCAACCAGTAGAAACAAAACTCTTGAAGATAGGTAGGCTTCCCATGCTACTGCCAGCAACCATCTGCCCTGGCATGGTCCTGCCACCTCTACTTCTAGACTAGCCTTATCAGAGACGGATATTGGTCTTCTCAACTCCAGTTTGTTTCTCTCATAGCTGCCCATACCTTCTCAGCCATAAACCCCTGTCGTCAGCAACTCCACATTCCAGTAACCCAGTAAAACAAAACTCTTAAAGCTTATAATTAACCAGTCGCATTTATGTATCAATAAATTCTCAATTCACAAGATGCCCAAACAATAATTTCAGAGCCAATAGATAATGATAAAAGTTGCCACCTAGCTTAGACATGTTATCCCAATTATTCTATCCTTTATGATATCATATTATATGCTATTTAACACCATGAAGTATCTGAATCGTTTGGTCTGTTCATCTCCACCTTGCTTTCTCCCCTCTCACCTTCTCTGTCCTTGTAACTCTTAGCTCCACCCCCATTTTCCCAGACCAATCACAGACCTCCAGCTGCATTAATATTTTAATATATTTGGACCGGGAAAATCCTGCCATACCCATGTACCTACTAACCCTTTAATCACTGGTGCCATTACACAAATTTTAGAACTTAATAATACAAGTAAATAACAAAATGTTAAGCCACTGATATATTCTGTAACTCCTTTTCATATAACCAATGGTTCTAAATGAAAAAATAAAGTCAAGTTGTACAATATCTAAAAGGTTTTAATATTGATAACACTGTCTGAATTTTAACTCTGAAGGAAGAAGTAATTATATGAACAGTTTAAAAAGAGGACAATAGTGCAAAATTTTTAAACACATTTTACACATACAGGAAGCTCTCATTATGAAACCTGCTGTTCTGATTTCCTTCTGCTTCTGTAACAAATGACCAAAAACTTAGGAGAGGAAAGGATTTATTTGGCTTACATGAGCCGGTTTCATGGAAGTCAAGGCAGAAACTCCAACCTGAACCATATTTACCATAGACTAATATTCAGATACTTTTCAAATACTAGCCAAGGCCACCAGAATGGTGCCCTCCAACATCAAACTTTAAAAAAGATAAGATCACACAGGTACGCACACAATTTAGGTGGGTAGAGTTCCACAGTTGAGATTACCTTCTCAGATATTCCTAGCCTATGTTAAATGTCCGATAACACTAACTAGAACATCTATTATTATGTATATTTATACATGCTAGTAAAATATTAAATTTTAGTAATAATATAATAATAATATAGGACATTCAAATTATACAGATGAAGAAACAAATAGCAAACTCATTCTCATATCCTGTTTCAGAGGAGCAAATGGAATACAGAAATTAAATTTAAAATTAGAAAAATAAACTAGGATAGCATAAACCATCGAATGAATAAACAAAACTTAATATTTTAGAGATGAGGAACCTATGTATATATAGAATTAAAAGTAAAAGAAATAGCATTAGGAATTAAAATTAAATGGTCATAAATGCAGAGAAATAGTAAAAGAATTATGATTTTGAAAAAGTGTTGTTTATCTTTTATAAAAATATTTATGTTTTGAATGGATACTAAGAAACTGTAAACAATCAATTCTGCCAAAGACAAAAGTACCCATACAAAAAACCAATTCAAGAAAATAATTTAAAGAACTCATAAGCCTACCTATTCTAAAAAAATATAAAACTATGTGTCACAAATGAAAGCAATCAACTCACTCAATCTTAAAAATCATAAAAATTGAAATATAAGCATTATTAAAGATGTATTTTTAATAAAATGCAGTTTCCAAGTATCAGAACTTGAAGCTTAAATTATTTGCTAATTTATTATGGAAGACATTTTAATATCCTCGTGTAAAGGCCCAAAATGAGACAGATTATAACATGGTAATAATCATAATTTGAAATGTCTATGATGACTATCTGGAAGGAACACAGAGTAAAAAGAGAAGAGACAAGACTGTGTGATTTGGAAGACAGTTTAATTAAAATACATTATGTGAACTTATGAAAATGTCATAATGAAATACGTTTTTATACCATTAACATGAGTTAATGGGTGGGTGGAGAGATGGTTCAGTAGAAACGCTCCCCTCCCATACTTCTGAGTTAATATATTTTGAAGTATATATTTCATCTATGCTACCCAAACCACAATTGGAGAAATGTTAAGTTGAGAATAACTTTCCCGAATTCTCACATGTTAGCAGGCCTATAACTCTTTTCTTTCTTCTTTGTGGCAATGGCACTCCCTGCCTCTCTCTCCCCAGTTCCTAGCCTGTGCAAATACTTAGGTCCTGCCTCAGTCTACTTGGCCAGCCATTGTTTGTACTGCAATTCTTTATTGCCAATCCATTCCAACTAGGGGTGGAGACCCTCAGTGTCAGGGAACCAGGCCTTTGGGAGTCAAATTGAATTGAGATAGCATTAGAACCAATCCCTAACTATTTTTAATGCATGCTAATTTCTATCCCCTTTGATGCCAAAATTCTGGTTTGGACAACTATTCATACAGGTATAACCTGCAACATTCCAAAAAAAATGTGTTACACGCATCATTTGTAGTAAAATATATATCTATGTATATATAAGTAAGAAGATGATTTAACAGATTTCTTATAAAGCAGTTAAGAACAACATTGTTGGTAAGACCTACAAACACAAAACCAAGATGAGTTAAGCAACTAATCTTAGTTAGGGTTTTACTGCTATGAAGAGACACCATGACCAAGGCAAGTCTTATAAGGACATTATTTAGTTGGAGCTGCCTTACAAGTTCACAGCTTCAGTCCATTATCAACAAGGTGAGAAGGAGTAAGGCAGCATCCAGGCATGCATGATGCAGGAAGAGCTGAGAGTTCTAAATCTAAATCTACAGGCAGGTAGGAGATAAGGGACTCCCACATGGTCAGGAGGAAGGTATTAAATCCCATGCCCACAGTGACACACTTCCTCCAACAAGGCCACACCTGTAAATAGTGCCACTCCCTGGGCCCTACGCCAAGCATATTCAAACTACAACATAACTTAATCTACAGCAATCAAGAATGAAGTGATACTTGCTTTTTTAAATCTCCTAGTCCAAATAAGCCAATAGTTTAAATTGCTGGATTCTACAAGGATTAAAAAAAAAAAAAAAGATGGCATCAATACCTCTTAAATAAGTCCATAAAGTAGAAATGAAAGGCACATAAAAGTAAAAATAATAAGATTAACATAGGACAAAAAAATAAATTATAGATCAATTTGCCTCCAGGTGACCACAGCTGTAAAAATACTCAATGAAAGATTTATAATTATAAAATCAGAATTATAATTCTGTGACAAATCAGAAAAATTCCACTGTGGTCAAGTTATCTTCATTCCCAAAGTTCTGTAAGGGTCCATGGTTTGCTGAAGAATGATACCATAAACTCATATAGTATGTAAAGGCAGAGAGTATTTATTCTGTAGAAGTCCAGCTTGTTAGGATCTCCCATTTCCAAGATAGACAGACATCCAAATGCTAGAGCTTGCAAACCTGCTTTAAAGGACATTAGGGGATTCTGGGGAAAGTGACATTAATCTTACTCCATCTCTAGGGACATTTCATTACCAGAGTGTGTGGGCTGGAAACTGTTGTTGAAAATGCAGTTGAGGAAGTCTGGAAATTGCTGCTGACCCATGGTCTTTACTTCCGGCTGGGTGGCAGGTCAGCTTCTGAGGTCTGGACTTGCCTGGACTTGCTCAATCCTGAACTGTCAATTTTAACCCTGTCATAGAGTCAGCCTAGCTTTGTCAATACAAAGTTTTCCTATGGGCATATGTGAATAAATATGTAATATAAAACGAATCAAGAACAGAAATCACATAACTATCTCAAAAGATTCAGAAACTCCTTGACAAAATTTAAAAAAAAATCATCTCCTTATAAAAGATGCAAAAAACTAAGAATACAAGGAATAAATATCATCAAACACAAAACTATAGCCAAATTTATATGAAGTAGGGAAAGACTCAAAGCACTGACACCACAGCTTTGACAGAGGGACAACTGTATAATGATACCATGAAATCACACAATTACAATTTAAGAACTGATATATTATATTTAAGAAGTAATATGGTATCACTATATTTGTTCATAAGTTTCAGAAAATGTAGATCGAAGTAGTGTTCATTATTTTTTCATATTCTCATTTCAGTCCTCAGACAGGCTATAAAATATGTACATGTGAAAATTTTAAAATGTTTTATTTATTGTTTTTATGTTTGTATACACACACATGCACATGCCATAGTGTATAGTCTCGAAATCAGAGAAAATATTTTTCTTAATTCCTATATGATTTTTTTACATTTTTTGTGCATCCTTATTGCAAATTTGCCTCCCTCCTCCCTCCCAATCCCTCACTAGCACTCCAACCCCTCATCTACTATCTGCTGTTTGTTTTCTCTTCAGAAAAGGTAGTCTTTCCATGGATATCAAGCAACCTAGGCATATCAAGTTGCAGTAAGACTAAGTACCTCCTCTCCCATTAAGGGTAGACAAGGTAGACCAGTAACTTCAAATGATACCTAAGACAGGGCACAAAGTCAGAGACAGCCTTTGCCCCCAGTTTTATGTATACCACAAGATGATCAAGGTATACAACTGTAACCTATGTACAGAGGGTCTAGGTTAATTCTATGCAGGCTCCCTAGTTTGCTGTTGACTTTCTATGGGCCCCCATGGGCTCAAGTTAATTGAAATAATAACTTTCTGCACAAGCTGATTCTCTCCTTTTTCAGTAGGTCTAAGAATAGAACTCAAGCATGTGCAGGTTGCCAGGCAGATGTAGGCCACACTGTAAGCTTTTGAACCCATCTCACAGGTCTAGATGTCTAACTTTGCATGTTTCTCTAGTGAATGTTTAGTGCAATATTCTGTGGAAGATTCAAACAAATAAATTGTCTGTGAGGTATGGAACAGAATAGCAGCAACAACAGTGGTCCACAAAACAGTCCTAGGGGACAGAAGTATTGGAGCCACAGATTCACAGCAATAAACATGGGCAAATGTTCATGGTGACAACTAAGAAATATCTCTTTTCTTATATATATAAATCTGAGCATTCTTCAACTTTTACTGGGATGCTACAATGATACCAAACAGATACAGCTTATTATTTTAAACAACGGGCATTTACAAAACTTCCAGTGTTTGAAAGGCTTAACTCTACCTATTGAGGATTAAGTATCACTTAATGAGAAAAGACAATTGATTAATCTACTACTTTTGAAGTAAATTTTTCCCATACCCCCTTTTTTTTTTTTTTTTTTGGTTTTTCGAGACAGGGTTTCTCTATATAGCCCTGGCTGTCCTGGAACTCACTTTGTAGACCAGGCTGGCCTCAAACTCAGAAATCCGCCTGCCTCTGCCTCCCAAGTACTGGGATTAAAGGCGGGCACCAACACGCCCGGCCATACCTTTCTTTTTAAGAATTACATATTTAAAGCAAAACATTCTCTCGTGTCCAGTCCTGTGATTTGAATTGGAAGCTCCACAGCATTTTATTGATTTACATTGAATCATCCCTGCTTCTCTGGGATGAAGCTGACTGGATCATGGTGGATAATCTAAACATGTATAATTGAAATTGGTTTGAAAGCATTGTATTGGTAATTTGCATTTATTAACATGAGGGATATTGTTCTACAATTCCCCATTTTTGTTGGGTCCTTTGAATTCTTTGTCTGGAAACATTTTTAGTACATTTTCATGTTCTTCACTAAATCAAACCTCTTTCTCTTCCATCCTGTATTTCTACCTTCTTGTGGAATTGGCTGTAGGGTTGTCTTTATCCTGATTAACCAGATACTTAGCCACTTCTGTTCCAAGGGTCATTAATATCACAATGTTGTGATTTTAATTATATAAAACTACATCTATAGTATAAGAAAAATGGCATAATGGGTAAAGATATTTTACATCAAGCATAACAACTTGAATTTGATCCATGGGTCACACATAGTGGAGGAAGAGAATTAACCCCACAAGTTTTCCTCTTACATTTATATGTATGACATGACATGAGTACATAAATATTTGTGCACAAATATAAACATATATATATTTATATGTGTCTGTGAGTGCATATAAACAAATATACACATTTATGTTTATGCACTCACACACATATAAATATATACATATATGTGTGTATGTATACATGTGAATATATGTGCATGTAAATATGTAAATTAACTAATTGATTTAAATTAATTATAATAAAGAGTAAAACAAAACTCTACATATAAACCATTCTAATTATACATTTTGATTTGTACAAATACATTATGATCTAATCTGGAATAATAAATAACAAAGGTAGAAATAATGACTAATAGGCATTTAGCTAAAGACAAATTCATTTAGAAAACTATCTGGTTCATGTCATGTAAATGGAATTATTTTAATCACAGATGTGCACATGAACATACTCATTCATGCACCTGCATAACCAATTCCTAATGTTTGTACTGTCTTTTTGTCATCATCTCTCTATAAATAAATAAATTGAATGTTGTTAAACAAAGTATACATTGCAGAGATATTGTTACCCACATCTTCAAAAGCAGCAGCTACCTTCTAAAGGTTTCCTATTTTCCTTTCTCTAATTAATCTAATGCGAAATGGCCAGCTGATGTCCACAAAAAGTCAATTCATTTTTCTCTACCTAAAAAATCACAGCTAGAGACTTTCTGGAGGATTCTTCATAGAAACCCCAAAGTGAAAACAACTGAGGGACTATAGGCACACAAGGATGCTTTATAACCAAGTATATGCTGAGGAACTACAGGCACACAGGGATGCTATGTAAGCAAGTAGTACTTTCTCATGTAGACAGCTGAGAAACTAAGTGTCAGAGTGAGATGAGAATAAGCAGAAACATTTATTGAAGAATTAGTATGTGTCAGACACTGATTAAAAGGCTTTTCATGTAATGACACCTTAGTCCTGAGAAAAGTGACTTATTAGCCTGCTGCCAACGGGGATCTTGAAATTATTGAGTATTTATGGGAAGTCATAGAGGTAACAAAATTAAACCAGAGGTTCCTTCCAAACAGCATTTCTAATGCCACATCTAGAAGTAGTATGGTAGGCATATAAAGGTGTCATGGGAAAAGTAGAGAGAGGCATACATCTGAGGGTGGTTCCAAAAACAAAGAATTGAGGTTGAAAAAAACAAAAACAAAAACAAAAACAAAAGCAAAAACAAAAACAATCCTGAATGTGGTGCATTAGTAAGTATATAAGCTAGAGACCTAGGCTGGTTAAAATGGTGAACACTTGGGTCTGAAGACAGCTCAGCAGTTGAGACCATCTGCAACCCTTCCAGCAGACCCAAGTTCAGTATTCATCACCTGGGTGGCTCCCAGTAATCCAACTCTAATGTGAGGGAATTGAACTCATCTAACCTATGTAGACTAATGCATTCCTTTGCACATACTGACTGAAAGACACACACACAGATGGGCACATATTTAAAAGAATAAAAATAATAATTGTTAAGGAGAAAAAGGATAAAGCTTGCTGGAATCTTTCTCAATAAGTTCTTAACACCAGTTATTTGGCTAAAGCAATAAGAAATATGACTAATGAAGGCAATGAGAATCAGAAGTTTGGGATATTGATAGACAGTGTGCTTGGCATGCACAAGGTCCATGGTATGTTCATCAGCATCACATAAATTAGGCATATTGTGCACACTGAAAACACCAACACTGAGAGACATACATGGGAGGTGAGAAAACAGCCCACCTCCATTTTGTTTTTAGGAGCCATTTTGACAGTCTGGTCAGTTAGATTGTTTACTTCTTGTACCTTGGCTGTGCCCTATCATAGTAACTATAAAATGTACATTAAACCAACCCTCCAAATCCTCCAGTACTTGGAAATGTTCTGTCCCCAATCCTATGAATCACTTTTATTAACTACCTAGTCTTGCTTCTGTAACCATGATTATATATAAAATCCCCCACTTAGGGTTTTGCTTTGTGAAAGAGGTATGGAAAATTGGCTTGAGGCTAGTCTTGTGAACCCCGCCTTAGAATGAGGTAGCTATCCATTCTTATGTGCACATACTAAATGCTTGCTATAATTTAGCCAAAATTTCAGTTGGTGGTCTTTCACCTAAAGTCTGGGGATTAAAAAATGATCAGTCACAAATTCAAGGTTCTTATCCACTATGTAGCAAGTTGGAGTCTATTCTGAGCTACAGGAGACCCTGTCAAAAAACAACAAACAAATAACAATTGCAACACCAACAACAAGAACAACACAAACAACAAGAACAACAAAATAAGCTTGTACAGTATGTGTAGGACATAATGACAAAAGGAAGGCAGAATTGATGAGCATTTGAGGCTTCTAGAATCTATACATAAATAGAGATGAAGATCACAAGTATTGTTAAATGAGAGTAAGTTACCACTTAAGACTCTGATGTAAAATTATATTTTAATAATCTAACCATAATGATGCTGTCCTTTTCTTAGACAAGAAAATGTTGCAGATGCTTGAACATAAGTCTCATGAAAAGACTCCAGGAGGTAAAATCCGAAGTATTATTCTAAGTACTTAAATGTTTAAGAAGTTTTAGCAGAAATTTCTATTAAGAATCATGTTTAGGTTTCTGAAAGGCTCATATTTTAGAAATACACCACTTAGAAAGCAATCTGATCAGAATAAAAAATGTGAGTTAAGGCATTTATTCCTCAACTTGAAAGTCAGAATTACAGTAATGGTCATCTAACAAATAGCTGGAAATTGGGAGTAAACAAATTCCCAGAAGCAACTTAGTGTGATTGTTTGCTTGATACATATTATAAATCTTGATTGCAGTAGTAATATGATAGGTACATAGTCATATGAATTGCAATTACTTTAATAAACAAAAATGGCTGAGGAATGGAAGGGAAGTCCAGTGTATGTATGGGGTTAAATAAATGGTTCAGAAATTACGAGTACTTTCTGATCTTGCACAGGCTCTAAGTTTGATCCCCAGAGTTCATGTCAGCATTCAGGTCAAAACCACCTAAAATTCCAGTTAGAGGGGATTTGCTGTATTTTTCTGGCCTCTCTGAGTAACCATACTACAAATTATATTATATATTCAATCTCTCTCTCTCTCTCTCTCTCTCTCTTTCTCTCTCTCTCTCTCTCTCTCTCACACACACACACACACACACACATACACATACAAACACACACATATGCACACAAACACACACAAAGAAATACTAATATAAATAAAAATAATATTTTTTTAGAAAAGCAAAGATGAATTTTTTAGAAACATATGAGAATAGAGGAACCAGTAATTTAAACCACTTTCCAAATTCTTCAGTCCTAAATTAAGTCAAGTCTAATTGGATAATAACTATCACCTTAATCTCTTATAACCACAAACTACTTACTTTGAAAACAATACCCATAACTGAGTCTATAATAGTATTTGTGACCAAACAAGATCCAATATAAAATTATTAACCTGACAAAGGAGAGGAAATTTTATATATCATAATTGAAGGAGGAAAAATAATATAAGTACCCATATTATCTTTCTCCTGCCAATAACAAAAACAAAGCAAATAAGAGTAGGAACATACATCATGAAATAGCAAGGCATGAGCCTGATTTTAGCAGTTTTAAGCAAAACTTTGAACAGGTACAAATGTGTATATGTCAGTGAAGGAGTTCAGCATGGCTACAATGAGACTTTTGTTTGGAATCAGAAAAATTGTGTGAAGAATTCTGGGCTCACACAGTCTATGAAACTGGACATTTGGACTATGTTTGCCTAAAGCTTTAGGACACACTTAATATTATCCAGATATAAATTATGAAGGAAAGATCTTCTCCATTAAAGTAGAATTAAATAAATGAAACAGGGATATTGAGTATTTAATTGTGTTTATGACAAAGTAAATAAAATGCCATCTAACATTAATTTCTCATTAATGTGGAAATAAACACTTGACAAAGCAACTGACAGAATGGAGGTTTATTGTGATTCATAGTTCAGAATAATAGCCCAAAATTGTGGAGAAATCATGGTTAAAAAAAAAAAAAAGCTAGAGACAAATGCTCACATTCTTCTACAATCAGCAAGATAATATTTATCTCTAAGATAAATGATGGTGTTCAGCTCATTTTCTCCTTATAATTCAGTCCAGGACCCCAGACTATGGAATGGAGCCACTCACATTTAGGTGAGTCTTCCTACATAAGTTAACCCTATCTAAAAGCTCTCCAACAGACCTCTACAGATATTTCACTACTAGTTGATTCTAGGTCCCGAGTTTTCACTATTAATATCAGACAGGTCATGCACACAAATAGTACAAATAGCTATAATGCGTAATAGTCTCCACAGAAGATATGTTATCAGGGAAGATACAGGTACCAACAAATACATTTACAGAATTCCCAATACACACAAAGGAGAGAGGCTTCCCACACAGGGGTAAGGGGAAATAGCAGCAACAAGGGCAAATAGGCAGATGATCAACAGCTTGGAAAACTGAATTGGTGTGGATTGTTATAAAGATAACTCTGCAAGAGATTGAAACTAAAAGTTAAACTGAAATCTAGGTCTCTCTTTTTTAGTTCATTCTCTGCAGCTATAATAGAAAATGTAAATTAGATAATTTATAGAGAATAGAAGTTTACTTTCTAGAGGCTAGATCAAGACACCAGCAGCTGGTAATGGCCTTCTTGCTCTATCACCTGGAAGGAATATGGAAGTTTGAAGAGAGCAAGGAGAGCAAGCTCTCTCCATTATCCAGCTTGAAATATCATTGATATATTCACAGGAATGTTGTCTCCAAGACTCAGGCATATCATCCACCTTCAAATACTGGAGTTTTAAAATATACACTTTAGGAGAGGGGTTCCCACAGAGGCCATAGGAGAATGCCAGATTCATTGGTGCTTCAGTTGCAGGAGGTTCTCAGCTGATGAGAATGCTGAGAACTCAACTCTGGTACTCTGCAAAAACAGTATCTTGTCCAAACCACTAAGACATCTCTCCAGCTTCTCTTCCACTCTTACTTTATCAAAGAAATTTCCTAGGGAATGAAAATATCCAAATCTTAGCCTTCTGCCCAAATCTTCACAACCTTCATGTCCTTCTCACATACAAATATGTGTTCTAACCTAATAGTTCTGAGAGAAGCTTTGTTTCAGCATCAACTTAAAAGTCCACAGCACTGGAGCTAGCCAGAAAAAAAAAATAGACCCATCTGTAAAATGCCACTACACAAGAATGAGGACCTGAGTCTGGATTTCTCACTGCATATAAAGCTGAACATAATAGTGTGCACATATAATCTCAGTGTTGGGAAGGTAAAGACAGCAGAAGCATTGGTTCATGCTAGCCAAGCAGCCTAGAATAAGTAAGTTCAGTGAGAGACCCTTTATTGCAAAATAAGGGGAAGAAACAACCAAAGAAATCATAAGACATTGATTTCAGGTCTCAAAATGTTCAGGAACACATGCGTACCCACAGACATAAACAGAGAAAAAAAAAATCACATGAGATACAAGTTTACAAAGTGCAATGCTGGACCAGACAGGAGATAGGTCCCATTATAAAAGGAGAGAGAATAACAGAGAGTGCTATAGCACTTCTTAAGTACAACCAAAATGGAGCAAAGCAAGCATCCAAGGGAATACAAGTCACTATCTTTGAGTCCATGTTTACTGCCTTCTGAACTACAGAACATTTCTGGATGGTACTAATGCTAATCTTATGAGTTAGAATTCATTCTCTGTGCTTTTCTTGCATGCATATGACTCTATCTCTGGAGGTCCAGCACCAGCTTTCCTCAGGATCACTATGTATTACCCTAGAAGGAATGTCTAACAAGATCCACTCATAGCAGTTGTCTGCAGCATCATTTAAAGATAGGTAGAAATAGTCATGTCTCCAGGACTTAAGCAATGTGTTGATCTGCAGTAACCACACCATATAGAAAATCAAGCCTAACAGCTTATACCTATAATACCAGGCTAGAGCAAGACCTGAGTATTGAGGGACAGTTGAAGGTAGCTAGAAAAAACTGTACTAGAATGTGAGTAACATGAGGTGACACAAAGCAGCAAGGCTTTACATCTAACAGGATCCCAGGATTCCCCTCCTCTAAATATTTTTCCCTCAGACCTTGGAACTCATGATTCCTATAGGAGCTTTTTATTTTTGTTTTTTGTTTTGTTTTTCAGTTCTGAAAAGAAACTCCTTTGCATATATGTGTGTATATGTTCTCCATCTTCTGGAAAAGAGCTCAGAGCTGCTTTCCATACACATTAAAGGATGCTTGCCCACATTCTTGGTGTTAGTTAGTTTGTTTGTTTGTTTTGTTTTGTAGAAACTTGATTTGATATGACAAAGTTGTGAGTTTCTCATACAGTTCTTTTCTGTACTTTTAAACTGTAAATCCTTTCTGTAAATTATGTCTCTCATTTAACATTTGCTATCAGTTCTTCAGGGAAGCCATAAACCCCTGACTTCTTGTTTGGAAACATTTTTAGAAAAATATCCTACTTCACTACTCTGAAATTCTGTTTTCCATAACAGGTGTCTTCCTTAATCATTCTTCACCTATTTTTTTAAGTTGTTGAAATTTATTTTTATTTTGTGTGAGTGAGTTTATTGGCTGCATATGTTTGTGCACCACATGTCTTTATGCTTTCTGCAAATGGCATTAGATATACCGGAACTGGAGTTAAAGGCAGTTGTGACCCATTCATGGCATAAAATCTGGGATCCTCTGTAAAAATGACGAGCAGTACTTCACAATGCTTTTTTAACACAGGATCTCTGACTAAGTCTGGTACTCACTGGTTCAGGAAGATTGACTAGCTAATGGACTTTATAATTCCTCCTATCATCACCTCTCCAGAGCTGACTTATAGATACATGCCAACATGCCAATTTTTGTATGTGGGTGCTGATAATTAAAACTCTTTTTATGGACTAGGTTTCTATTTGACTGCTCTATAAAAAGAATGGCCTTTCTCTAGTACCCTTTTTGATATCTGGCAGAGATCTTACAAAAATGTCCAATATTATCCATGGCTCTGTTAAAAGATGCCCACGACTTAAATAATCATTAGCAAGTTTTAATGTGCCCAGTAGCCCTTTTCTGTGTTCTTATCAGAACTATCCTTAATGCTCCATTTGTAGCAAGAGAAACTATTCCTAGGCTGTACTTTGGTCTATTCTAGCCTTTATCTATTACTAATTCCAAAGTCACTTTATCTATTACTAATTCCAAAGCCACTTGTATATTTGTAGGTATTACAGCATTGTCCCAGCCAGTCTTACTCCATTATGTCCAGCTAGAACATTAAATGTGGAAATGTATTAGAAAATAAACCTGTTTCCTCATGGTTCCTTCAGGTAGGAAACCCAAAATCAAAGTATGATAACTGCCAAATCAGTTTTTAGCTGTGTGTTAAAAGGAGTACATATATACTTTTGTAATTGTATGCAGAGGACACCTTAGGTGTTTTTCAAAATTCCATCAACCTTACATTCATCCCATAGTCAGTCATCAAACTCAGACACTATTGCATATTCCAGCAAGAGTTTGCTGAAGGGACCCTGATATAGCTGTCTCGTATGAGGCTATGCCAGTACCTGGCAAGTACAGAAGTGGATGCTCACAGTCATTTATATGAAGGAACACAGGGTGCCCAATGGAGAAGCTAGAGAAAGTACCCAAGAAGCTGAAGGGGTCTGCAACCCTATAGGTGGAACAACAATATAAACTAACGAGAACCCCTAGAGCTCATGTTTCTAGCTTCATATGTAGCAGAAGATGGCCTAGTCGGCCATCATTAGGAAGAGAGGCCCCTTAGTATTGCAAACTTTATATGCCCCAATACAGGGGAATGCCAGGGCCAAGAAGTGGGAGTGCGTGGGTAGGGGAGCAGGGCGGGGGGAGGTATAGGGAACTTTCGGGATAACATTGAAATGTATATTAAGAAAATATCTAATTAAAAAAAAAAGAAAAGAAAACAAGGTCTCTCACTGATCTGGAGTTCTCTGGTGAGTCTAAGATCTCTCTCTCTCTCTCTCTCTCTCTCTCTCTCTCTCTCTCTCTCTTCCTAGGGTTGAAATTACTGTCACCATGACCTGGTTTTGCTTTAGTTTTTTTTTTCTTTTGTTTGTCTGATTGATTGATTGATTGATTTTTTAATGTGGATTCTGGCAATAAAGCTCAGTCCCTCATGCTTGCATAACAAACACTTTAGTGACTGAGTCATGTATCCAGCCCAAAGGGCCTCTCTGATACATTCTTAAAACATAAGTGTTGGAAGACCAGTAAGAACAAAATCCCTCCAGAATTTATGTCTAATAACATGAATCTAACTATTCATGGAGGTGGAGCTTTTTTAAAAAAAAAAAAAACATCTTCCAGAATGGTTCCTCTTAGGATCAGCTTTCACCTTGAGTTTGGGAAGAGAAAAAACCTTCAAGTTACAACTCATTTCTTCCTTTTTTACTTTTAATTTTTTATTATATATTTTCTTCATTTACGTTTCAAATGCTATCCCAAAGGTCCCCTATAACCCTCCCCCCTCCGCCCTGTTCCCATCCCCACCCACTCCTACTTCTTGGCTCTGGTGTTCCCCTATACTGAGGCATATAAAGTTTGCAAAACAAAGGGTCCTCTCTTCCCAATGATGGTTGATTAGGCCATCTTCTGCTACATATAAAGCTAGAGACATGAGCTCTGGGGGTACTGGTTAGTTCATATTGTTTTTCCACCTATAGGGTTGTAGACCCCTTCAGCTCCTTGGATACTTTCTCTAGCTCCTCCATTGTGGGCCCTGTGTTTCATCCAATAGATGACTGTGAGCATCCACTTCTGTATTTGCCTGGCACTGGCATAGCATAGACAAGACAACATAAAAAATGTTGACAACAGAAGTTATATATTCCTTGAAAAATGTATCCGGTGTTTCTGAGTAATGGATGAGCTATGACAAACACATAGATATTGCAATAGTGATCCAAGGCAGAAGTGTTGAAGTACACAGTTCCACACTGAAAAGAAGCAATCCTAAATCAGATTGGGAGGAAAAAAAAATCAACATGAGTTGGTTTGCCACTAGACAGATTTCTGGGTAAACAGTGAACAGTGAATTTAAGCTGCAGGGCAATTCATGCATGGAATGGCAGAATTAATCTATGGAAGAGAGGAATCTGGATAATTTTACAGCTAAAACAAAATACCAATTTTGCCAGCTCAATTTGCATCCAGGGATGCACCTAGGCTATCATGGAAAGAACAGGTTAGAAAACTAATACACTTTTAATGTTTTAATTAGGAAGATAGAACTATACAGCAACTTTATATGCATGGTTTCACTTCCGTAATGAATCTTTTTCACAAATGTGTTATTTAGGGAATAGAGGTTAAATAGATTATTTATGATGGCTCAGATTTTAAACAGAAGAATAGGAATTGAGACCAAGCCATTGGGCTTTGAAAATTCTGTTCTTTAGGACTTTCTTTCTTCTTTCTTTCTTTCTTTCTTTCTTTCTTTCTTTCTTTCTTTCTTTCTTTCTTTCTTCCTTTCTTCCTTTCATTCATTCACTCTTTCTTTTTTCTATGCCACAGATCTTTTGACTGGCTGAAGGTGGATGAGCTAACCAGTGAAGGTCCCCATTGTCAGCCTTCCCTGACTAAATATAAAAAGATGATGCTGGGAGAGAGAGAGGCATTTGAAAGGCTTTATTTGAAATAAATACTTCTCAAAAGACAGGAAGCTGTTCTCTAACCAGAGATTGCTGTAATATTTTAACTATTTTTTATATGTGGATTTTATTTACACATAAAGAGACACACAGACAAGTCAATGAACATTTTCCCATGTTATTCTAGCTGTCTGTAGTGTATTCCTTTCAGTCACAGTTATATTTTCAAGAATAGATAACTGAGCATTCTCTGGTCACAGCAGTAATGTACACTGATAACTGTCCACAGGTCTCCAAATAGCAGCTCCATACAACAGAATCTAATTTTGAAGACAAAGACACTGACTTCTCCACTTGACATAGTCTATAGGCTTGGAAATTTTTTAAAACCAACTTTATTTAGGGTTCTTAAATGCTTCAATCTCCTTTCTAACACAGGTAGGAGATTTAGGAAAAAGGGAGGGGCCTGGAAAGAAAAGTGGATGGTGGGGGGAGTGTAGGGGAAAGGGGGCCCTGATCTGCTTTTGGATAAAGGAAAAGGTCTGAAGCTCCTAGAGCCAGCAGAAAGAATGGAACCAGGAAACTTTTGGAAATAGGAGATGGGGGTACTAAGTTGTTGTGATTATTGTTTTCCTTGTATGTCCTCTGGAGATAATAAATTACATTATATTTAGCATCTTTTGAGTCTAATGTCACATGTAGATGCCTAAAATATCATTGTGGCAATAGCTTTTATTATCATCAATTTCACTGCCATAAAATTAATGTTCTATTTATATTGAAACAGATGGCTTCCAAGGAATAAATGAAAAATAAATGAAAAACATTCCAGGATCCTTAAGATGCTTAGAAATAGAGAACTTACAAAATATTGAAAGATAAAATTACAACAACTGCTCTGAAGCCTTTTCAAGTTACTCATGAGCTACTAGAATTTCTTTTAGGTTGTCAGTATCCAGCGCAATTCTCTCTATTCTTTCTGGAACTGCTATAAGAGCAGGTAGGAAAATGGTGCCCAGTAGCACAACTGTGTTTATTTTTTTCCTCTTTCTAGAGTCTTAAAAGAGGAAAAGTAACATTCTTCAACCAACTTTTGTGAAAATAAAACAGTATCACAATTAGGTAATGGACTAGATAATGCACTTGCCACAGAAGCATGAGGATGAGGACTTGAGCTTGAGATAAATTACAGGGGAAAATCAAGAAAAAAAAAAAGATGCATGTGAGGATCACACTTGTAATTTCAGATTTCTGGGTACAGAGACAGGGGAACCACTGCTTGCCAATTAAATGTGTGCCAAATTAAGAGAAACACTCTGCCTTTAAAAAAAAATAAGATAGAGGCAGAGACCCAATCCCACAAAGCTCCACTCCCCAGGTATTCAGACACAGCCAGCTTCAGAGGTGAGGCCTTAAACCCAGCATACCAGCACCCCAGGGACCCTGGGAAGCAGATTTCCTTCCCATCTGGAGACCTGGGTGCCTTTCTGTCCCTACCAGTGCAGGCTGTGAGTAGAGCCCCAGTGCAGAACCTGATCCCACACAGCCCTCACCCCAGTTTCAGCTCAATTTTGCAGGCTCACGGGATTATAGGAAGGACAAGTTCTAGACAGAGACATGGAGGCCACATAACACCAGAGATAACCAGATGGTGAGAGGCAAGCATAAGAACATAAGCAAAAGAAACCAATTTGACTTGACAACATCAGAACCCAGTTCTCCCAAAGCAAGTCCTGGATTCCCCAAAACACCCATAAAACAAGATTTGGATCTAATTTCTCATTTCATGAAGCTCATAGAGGACTTAAATCACCAACAGAATCCAAGAGATAGAAGACAGAATATCAGTAGCAGAATATACAATAGAAGGCATAGACACAATAGTCAAGGGAAATACAAAAAGCAAAATTCTTCTATCTCAAAACATTCAAGAGATCCAGGACACAATGAAAAAAACCTAATCTGAGAATAATAGGGATAGAAGAGAGTGAAGATTCCCAACTCAAAAGGCCAGTAAGCATCTTCAAATAAATTATAAAAACAAACATTCCTAGCCTTAAGAAAGAAATGCCCATAAGCATAAAGAAGCCCACAGAACACCTAGCAGATTGGACAAGGAAAGAAATTTCTCGCTTCATATAATAATTAAAACATTAAATGCACAGAACAAAGAAAGAATATTGAAAGCAATATGATAAAATGGTCAAATAACATAAAGGCAGACCTATCAGAATTACAACAGACTTCTCACCAGAGACTATGAAGATCCTGGGCAGATGTCATAAAGACCCCAAGAGAACAAAAATGCCAGCCCAGGCTACTATACTCAGCAAAACTTGCAATTACCATAGATGGAGAAATCAAAGTATTCCAGGACAAAACCAAATTTTAAAAAATATCTTTCTTTATATGCCCCAATACAGGGGAACACCAGGGCCAAGAAGTGGGAGTGGGTGGACAGGGGAGCAGGGAGGAGGGAGGGGGGAGGGAACTTTCAGAATAGCATTTGAAATGTAAATTAAGAAAATATCTACTAAAAAAATTGGAAAATATATCTTTCTACTAATCCATCACTACAGAGGATAATAGAAGAAAAAGTCCAACACAGTAGGAAAACTACACAAAAGAAAAAGCAAGAAATTAATCTTTTCACAACAATCCCAGAAGAAGAGAAAAATGCAAACATACCTCCAACTCTAACAACAAAAATAACATGAAGCAATGATCATTGGATCTAAATATCTCTTAATATCGATGGACTAATTTCCCCATTAAAAAGACATAGGCTAACAGATTGGATATATAAATAGGATCGACAATTTCACTGCATATGGGAAACACACATCATAGTCAAAGACAGACATTACCTCAAATTAAAAGGATGAAAAAAATTCAAGCAAATGGATCTAAGAAACAAGCTGGAGTAGCTATTCTAATATCCAACAAAATAGACTTTCAACCAAAAGTTATCCTAAAAGGGGGGGGGGGGGTCACTATATGCATATCAAAGAAAAAAATCCACCAGGATGAACTCTCAATTCTTAACAATTCTGCTCCCCAAAACAAGGGCACCAGCATTTGTAAAAGAAATGCTGTTAATCACAAAACATACATTGAACCTCATATAATAATAGTAGGAGATTTCGACATTCCATTCTCAGCAATGGACAGATCATGAAAACAGAAATTAAACAGAGACTCAGTCAAACTAACAGAAATTAATAAACAAATGGATTTAACAGATATCTACAGAACATTTCTCCCTAAAATAAAAGAATATGTCTTCTTCTCAGCACCTCGTGGTACCTTTACAAAAATCAACCATATACTCAGACACAAATTAAACCTCAACAGATACAAGAACATTGAATTAATTCCATTTATTATATTGGGCCATCATGGACTAAGGCTGGTCTTCAAGATCAATTCAAACAACTGAAACCCACATATACA
This sequence comes from Mus minutoides, assembly GCA_902729485.2. Taxonomy (NCBI): domain Eukaryota; kingdom Metazoa; phylum Chordata; class Mammalia; order Rodentia; family Muridae; genus Mus; species Mus minutoides. Next base: position 37,901 of record LR752575.1, on the reverse strand, counting down.
TGGAAACTGAAAAACTATCTACTCAATGATAAATTTATCAGGGAAGAAATAAAGAATGAAATTAAAGACATTTTATAATTCAATGAAAATTAAGGCATAAAAAACCCAAATCTATGGGACACAATGAAAGCAATACTGAGAGAAAAACCCATAGTTCTGAGTTCCTCCATGAAGAAAATGCAGAGATCATACACTAGCAGCTTTACAGCTCAACTGAAAGCTCTAGAACAAAAAGAAGCAAATATACCTAAGAGGCATACAAGAAGGCAGGAAATAATCAAACTCAGGGCTGAAATTAACCAATTAGAAACAAAAAGAGCTATAGAAAGAATTAACAAAACTTGGAGCTGGTTCTTTGAGAAAGTCAACAAGATAGACATATACTTAGCCAAAATAACAAGAGGTTACAGAGACAGTATCCAAATTAACAAAATCAGGAATGAAAAGAGAAACATAACAGAAACCAAGGATATTAAAAAAAAAAAATAATTGGCTCCTACTAAATAAGTCCATACTCACCAAAACTAGGAAAGCTGAGTGAGATAGATAATTTTCTAGACACATACCAGGTACCAAATTTAAGTCAGGATCACATAAACAATCTAAATATCCCCATAACACCCAAGGAAATAGATGCAGTTATTAAAAGTCTCCAAACCAAAAAAGCCCAGGGCCAGATGGTTTTAGTGCAGAATTCTATCAGACCATCAAGGAATTTCTAGGAACAATTCTCCTCAAAATATTCCACAAAATAGAAACAGAGGGAACATTACCCAATTCTTTGTATGATGTCACAGTTACACTGATACCTAAGCCACAAAAAAGGCCCAACAAAGAAAGAGAACTACAGACAAATTTCCATTATGAATATCGATACAAAAATACTCAATAAAATTCTCACAAACCGAATCCAAGAACACATCAAAATTAACATTTGTCATGATTAAGTAGGTTTCATCCCAGCTATGCAATGATAGGTCAATAAATGGGAATCCATCAATGTAATCCAATATATGAAAAATCTTAAAGAAAAAAAAAAACACACACATGGTCATCTCATTAGGTGCTGAGAAAGCACTTGACAAAATTCAACACCCCATCATGTTAAAATTCTTGGAAAGATCAAGAATTCAAGGCCCATACATACTTAAACATAATAAAAGCAAACATACAGCAAGCCAGTATCCAACATCAAACTAAATGGAAACTTGAAGCAACCCCCCTAAAATCAAGAAATCCACAAGGCTGCCCTTTCTCTCCCTATCTATTCAATATAGTACTAGAAGTCCTAGCCAGACCAATTAGACAACAAAGGAGGTGAAAGGAATACAAATTAGAAATGAAGAAGTCAAAGTATCTATATTAGCAAATGATATGGTAATATTCTTAAGTTACCCCAAAATTCAACTAGAGAACTCATGATATGATAAACAACTTCAACAAAGTGGCTATAAATAAAATTATCTCTACTACTCAAAAATTAGCCTTCCTCTACTTAAAGGATAAACATGCTGAGAAAGAAATTAGGGAAACAACGCCCTTCACAATAGTCACAAATATTATAAAAATACCTTAGTGTGACTCTAACCAAGCAAGTGAAAGATTTGTATGACAAGAACTTCAAGTCTTTGAAAAAGAGAAATTGAAGAAGACCTCAGAAAATGGAAATATCTCCAATGTTCATGGATTGGCATGATTAATGTAGTAAAAATGGCTGTCTTACCAAAAGCAATCTACAGATTTAATGCAATCCCCATCAGAATTCCAACTCAATTCTTTATATACTCAGATGAGCAATTCTCAAATTCATGTGGAATAAAAAACAAACAAACAAAACAAAAAATAATATAGGATAGCGAAAGCTATTCTCAACAAAGAAAGAAAGAAAGAAAGAAAGAAAGAAAGAAAGAAAGAAAGAAAGAAAGAAAGAAAGAAAAGAAAAAGAAAAAGGAAGAGAAGAGAGAAGAGAAGAGAAGAGAAGAGAAGAGAAGAGAAGAGAAGAGAAGAGAAGAGAAGAGAAGAGAAGAGAAGAGAAGAGAAAAATCTTCTAGGGGAATCACCATCCCATATCTCAAGCTATACTATAAAACCATAGTCATAAAAGCTGCATGGTACTGGTACAGAGACAGGTAAGTAGATCAAGAAGACCCAGATATGAATCCACACACCTATGCTGTCTTGATTTTTGAAAAAGGAGCTACAACCATCTAGTGTGAAAAAAAGACAGCATTTTCAACACAAGGTGCTGGTTCAACTGAGGTCTGCATGTAGACTAATGCAAGTTGATCCATACCTACCTCCTTGCACAAAACTCAAGTCCATGAGGATCAAGGACATTCAATAAAACCAGATACACTGAATCTAATAGAACAGAATGTAGGGAAGAGCCTAGAATACTTGGGTACACAGCAAAACTCCCTGAAGAGAACACCAATGGCTTATGCTTTAAGAGCAACAATGGACAAATGGGACCTCAGAAAATTGGAAAGCAAGGGAGACTATAAATAGGACAAAATGGCAACCCCCAGATTGAGAAAAAAAATATTTATCAACCCTACATATGATAGAGGGCTAATATCTAAAATATACAAAGGACTAAAGAAGGCAGACTCCAGAGAAACAAATAGCCATATTAAAAAGTGAAGTATGGAGCTAAATAGAGAATTCCCAACCAGGAATTACCAAATGGTTGAGAAACACTTATGCCAGGGCCAGGAAGCAGGAGTAGGTTGGTATGCAGGGGGATGGGGGAAAGGATAGGGGAGATTCAGAGGGGGAACTATGAAATGTAAATTAAGAAGATATCTAATAAAAATGCAAGAAGAGAAGAGAAGAGAAGAGAAGAGAAGAGAAGAGAAGAGAAGAGAAGAGAAGAGAAGAGAAGAGAAGAGAAGAGTTCAACATCCTTAGTCATCAGGGAGATGCAAGTCAAACCAACCCTGATATTCTACCTCATACTAATTAGAACGCCTAAGATCAAAAACTCAGGTGCCAGCAGATGCTGGTGAGGATGTGGAGAAAGAGGAACACTCCTCCAATGCTGGTGGGATTGCAATCTAGTAAAACCACTTTGGAATTCATTATTGCTGTTCCTGAGATAAGTGGAAATAGTTCTACCTGAAGATCAAGCTATACTGCAACTGGACATAAACCCAAAAGACTCTCCATTATATAACAAGGACACATATTCCACTATGTTAATAGCAGCCTTATTTATAATAGCCAGAAGATGGAAAAAAACAACAAAAACAAAAAACAAACAAACAAACAAAAAAAAAAACAGATGTCCCTCAATAGAATGGATACAGAAAATGAGGTACATACACACAATGGAGTACTATGCAGGGATTAAAAACAATGACTTCATGAAATTCATAGGATGGAACTAGAAAATATCATTCTGAGTGAGGTAAACCAGACACAAAAGAGCACACATGGTATTTACTCACTACTAAGTGGATACTAACCCAAAAGTTCACAGTGCCTATGATACAACATATAGACCATAGGGAATGAAGGAGGAAGTAAGTAAGACCAGTAGGTGAATGCTTTAGTCCTGCATTTGGGTGGGGGTGGGGCAGATGATTGTGGAAGATGGAAAGAGAGGGGTACAAGGTGGGGGAGAAATGAGGAGGAGGAAATAAAGGTGCCAGTATCAGAATCTGGAGGAGACATTGGAGAGGTACAGCAGGTCAAGAAATTGAATTTAATTAGGTAGCAAGGAGGATGAGGAACTGTGGATAGTCATTGATGGGTCCCAGATACCAAAGTAATGTGAGGCTTAAGACCCAACTGGATTGACTTTATTAGTAATGTGCAGAGTAGGGGGAGATAGAGCCTGTGGAGACCACCTCCAGTAGATAGACACTGTCCCTGGTCTAGAGATGGGGCCACTCACACATCTCAAAGATTTTTAACCCAGAAATGTTCCTGTCCAAAAGAAGAACAGGGACAAAAAAAAAAAAAAAAATAGAACAGAGCTTGAAAGAAGGACAACTGGGTAACTGCTCCATCTGTGGATACATCATGTCTGCAGACACCAAATGCAACACTGATTCCATGGTCAAGAGTCACTTTTAGACAGAACCAAATGTGGCAGTTCCTGGGGCGGTTCAGCCAGACACTGACCAATGCAGATGTGGATGCTTTGGAGCCAACCATCAGACTGAACTCAGGGAACCTGGTAGAGGACATGGAAGGACTGGAGGAGCAGAAGGGGATTACAACCCCATTGGAAGAGCAACATAGGTTGGCTTGACCACCCAGTTCTCTCATAGACTTGACCACCAACCAAGGAGTCTACCTAGAGTGATCCATGGCTCCAGATACATATGTAACAGAGGATGCTCTTGCCCAACAGCAACTTGAGAGGATACCCTTGGTCCTGAGGAGGTTTGATGCCCCAGAGAAGGAGGATGCTGGAGCAGTATAGAGAGAGTGTGTGAGTGGGTAGAGGAGCACTCTCATATAGGCAAAAGGGAAGGTATAGGGCAGATGTGAGATTGGGGTGGCAGAGGGGTAACCAGGAAATGGGATAACATGGATGGAGGTTAGTGGTGGGTAACCGGGAAATGGAATATCATTTGAGATGTAAGCAAATGGAATGATTAATCAAAATCTTAATCATAATAATAAATAAAAGAAAGTGGAATAAAGGCAAATATATTTAACAAAATAAAACTGAAGCATTCATATTAATCTAAAAAAAAATAGAGACCAAATATGACATCAGTGCGCAAATTCTGACCTCCATATAGCTGTGTATGCATGCTTATATGTACCTACATATACATACACTCCCAAACAGAAAAGAAATTACACACAAAAAGTTTTAGAAGATGTTCTGCTAAGTTTCCAAGCAAACATGCATTTTGATCTTATCATAGATAAAAGTTCCATCAGAAAGTCCCATATCCTCCACATGGATTAACAGCTGGAATCTCTCTTTTAAAGTCATCTTGTCATGAAAAAGGGAGGATATCCAGGGAACTCCTGCTAGAGACAAATTCAGAGGCAATCATTCTGATAGATAGCTGTGGGCCCTGGATGCACCTGCAGAAAGTTAGCACAAAATAGCAGGTGGAGGTAATAATGAGAAAATATTCCCAAAGCAAACTGCCATAGGAAAACTCTTTAAGAAAAGAGAGAGAAGTGGCATCAAGTGGAAAGTTAAAAAACAGGAAGCCACAGTTAATGTAGTTTGCCAGAAGCAGATTCACAACCAAATAGATCTCCTTGCCCTTTACCTTTGCCTGTAGGAATTCTGCCATCAAAGAAAAATGTTAGGTAGCCCACTTCCACATGCCAGCTGTTTCTGGAAGGTGTGGAGACTGAGCAAAATCTGTGCTCAACGTACTGAATATAAAGTCACAAATCCATCTCTCACTGTGTCTTTTCTATTTGTGCAAACCAGATCATCTTCCATAAAGGGTTTGTTTGAACACAGGAATATTTAACATTCAGAGCAGGTCATGAGAATCAGAGAGCCTTTGGGCATAAGAGTCCGAGGAAAGAATATTTAGCAGATGATAGCTAACAGACACCATGGGATTTTCCCCAATGTCAGAAATGAGCATAGAGCAAGGTGAGCTCATTCTATCTACAGAAAAGGAACTTGGGTTGTTATACAGAATGTTAGCTCCAGGCAAGATTGACCAAAATAATTTCTAATAGGACATAAATTACAATGGGTGGACCCACTCAGATCCCCAAACATGATGTAGAGATTGTAATAGAGGTGAAATGGCAGTCAAAATGTAGGGATAGTCAAAGCTAAAGCATCCAGATGCATCCAGATGGAAAATTATATAGGATGCAAAATTCTTTAGGTGGTAATAGTGGAAAACTTGCTCATATTAAAGCACCTTCTTGACTCTGTCCCCAGTCAAACATGTAGTTTCCTATGCTTCTTCCTACGAAACTATGCAACTTTAACAATATCTAAACGCATGGATGTAACCTGAAATCTTTATGTCTGCTTAGAGTGTACATAATGTTGGGTAAATTGACCTTCAGAGAAAATCACTCTCCTTTTGCTCGAAGTGTCCACCCTGTTAGAACTCAGGCGAGGTAAAAGGTAGAGGAGATACATTAGTCTCATGTCTTCCAGCATCAGGTTCCCAGTTGCTTAGCTTGGCTGGCTATTTTTCTAAACCATATTTTCTTGCTTCTTTATTTCATCTAATTCAGCTCTCATTTCCTCCTCTCCTCCCCTCTTCTGCCCATCAACTCCCTCTCTTCTTTCTCTGCTCTTCCCCCTGGCTATAATCTCATCTCTCCTATTTTATTTTGATCAACTTAATAAACCAAGTCTAAAACAGTCTTAGTATATCTGTGGAGAATCCCATAAAAACTCTACTTTCTCATAGACCACTAGACCCTTTCAGGAGTAGTTGGAGACACACAAGCAGGGAACTCTTCTTGCCATCAGTCATAGCAAGCATGCTATCACTGTGGATTTTCCCAGAATATAAATTAGTGTAGCAGGGATTTCTTCAGGATCTAGAGATGGTCATCAAGGCAAAGAAGACATGAATAAACTGGGCCTACAGGCTCTAAGGGAAGCCCATTGAGAAATAATCCCTCAATTCAAGCTATGAAGTGTGAAGCACAAGCATGAAATGAACAAGGAAATCCCTTGACTCAAAGATGTTGCTAAGTGGTGACCAGAATCATAGATAATGATTTTGATAATCCCTCCTAGAACAAATGAGAACCCAAAACCTTACAGCATCAAGTCCATGGAGAAGACATTTTTGTATGGCTTGCCTTTCAGAGACACTAGCAAACATATTCATTCCAAATAGGACACCATGAGCCAAGCATGGTTCAACTTACCACATTAATGAGCTTATTTGGGCTTACTTAAGGAGTATGGCTAAGGGGTTATTTACAGGAACATAGATGACTCAAAGGTAGTTTTACTAACAAAAATATCACCCCAGATTGATAATACAAAAGCTGGATAATTGGAGCTACCTGACCTACTTTCAGGCAACTTTTTTTTGGTAGAAAAGTCTACCTTCGAGCAATTGTTACTGCTCATAAAACCTTGAAAAGAGGGCTTCTTTTTTGTTGTTTGTTTTGTTTTGTTTTGTTTGTTTTTTTGTTTGTTTGTTTTGGTTTTTTGAGACAGGGTTTTTCTGTATAGCCCTGACTGTCCTGGAACTCACTTTGTAGACCAGGCAGGCCTCGAACTCAGAAATCCACCTAGGGCGTGCGCCACCACGCCCGGCATTTTTTGGTTTTTCGAGACAGGGTTTCTCTGTGTAGCCCTGGCTGTCCTGGAACTCACTTTGTAAACTAGGCTGGCCTTGAACTCAGAAATCCGCCTGCCTCTGCCTCCCGAGTGCTGGGACTAAAGGCGTGCGCCACCACGACTGGGTGAAAAGAGGGCTTCTTAATATTGTAAGATTCAGGAACATTTTGAGAATTGTGAGTAATTTAGTTTCCGAATATAAACATTATTTACTTGGTAAACTTTTACAAGTCTCACTCCTGGATGAAATAATTCGAATCAGAGGGAATTTATAAACAAGAGACAGTAGTTGTCATAGCACAGCACTGACAAAATCTGTAACCATGAAGTCTCAAAAATATGGTTCCTTAACAAGGCCTGTACAGTGCAATGCCAGTTAGTATAACAACACAAATGGAAGAACTCCACAAATTGTTAAAGAACTATACAGAATTAATGGCTATTGAAAAAGGCAGAGATGAAAGTTGAAAAGAAAAAGGTGGATATGATATAAAAATTGCACTCTTGTATGAAATTTTCAAGAAAAATCAAGTCATGTCCACCTCCCAAACTGACACATCCATTTTCTGAGCAGACATCAAAAGCACCTAGAATCCCAGTGTTAAAAGAAATAAGCCTTATTTCATAAAATATCAAAAGAAGACACTATCATAAGGAGATGGAATATGGTGTATAGCTGTCTCTTAATGTGTTTATTTACTGTAGTTGATACAAAGAGAGTCTTATCACCACAAGCCTTGTCCACCAAATGAGAGTTTTTGACTACAAGAGTCCTACTCCCACAGCCGCTGATTCTCATTTAACACTGTTTCAGGCTGCTCTCACTCCTGCTGATGCTGGGAATAGTTTCTTCCTATGTATGTGTAATGGCCCCATGGCTATACACTCATGATGTCAGCATCAGAATGGCAAAATTATCAGATTAAACTTGCTATCATTTGGGATCTAATGATAATCCCTCATATTCTGGGTCAAGAAACAAGATATCAAGAGAGCTTTCAGAGTTAAAAAGAAGGCTCACTTTATACCTTTACTGTCCTATTACTTGCCTAGTGTTCATAAAACCCTAGGTTTCATCTTCAGAACTGCATAAACTGGTTGTAGTGATGTTTATATGGACTCCAGCTTATTTGAAGCAAATATAGAAAGATCAGAATTTAAGATCATCCTCAGCTACATTGTGAATTTGAAGATATCCTGAAGATATATGAGACTATCTCTCAAAAAGGTATCTTAAGAAAAGTGGTTGGTAGGGCTAATGTATACCTCAGTGGTGGGATACTGGCAAGTATTCTGAAGACTTTAGATTTAATCCTTAGAGCCATAAAGAAATTTGTTTGTGAACTTTACATAACTTATCTCCAATTATAATTTATTAGCAAAAATGGTTTTCTCAAGGAAAGAGCAATGTGATACCCTTGTGAGATCGGCTTTTTGTCCCTCCTTCAATTTCCATGCTATATTTACTAGATGTGTGAGTCTGTACGAGACCAATGGATCCCATAACCACATTCTAACTCTAATCACACTCTAACTCTATCCATGTTAGTGCTCTTAGCTCATTCCTCCAAATTCCCAGATAAGCCACAATGAAAGAGGTAAAAATAAAAAAAGAATATGCTGCAGTGTGGAAGGTCCTTATGCTTTTGGATCACCAAATCCTGGGACAAGATTTTATTGGTCCTAGAAGCAAGTACAGGTCAATCGGAGAACCATCTGTGTAACACATCAGGCTCTCAGGAAAGCATCCGGAATCCATTTATATGACCTTCCCAGAGTTGAGTTGGAGCAGGAAGAATTCCAGAATACTTAGAAGAGTGGATATCTGGTGGTTTTGTTTTGTTCTGATTTTTTATCATCTCATACAATGCATCTCAGACTCATTTTCCCTTCCCTCAACTGCTCCTAGTTCTGCCCCATGTTCCCTCTCCCTCTAGATCTCCTCCTCCTCTGTTTCCCTTCAGAAAACAGCAGGCCTCGCTGCTGATCATAGCATAAAAACACTATGCTTAATGAGACTAGGTGCAAACTTTCATATCGAGGCAGAGTTGTTGAAGAGTCCCCTGGGCTTTGGGGCTGGAGATGATTACTCCAAGGTTGCCTTTCTAGGGAATTTAGAAATGATCATCATTGGAACAGGGAGGAAATAGATTGATTTGATTGTATAACCATAATCTCATTCGATACAAATCTTTACAATTGTTACTCAATTGAAGTCATAATTTCTTATTTCGGTACAGAATTTATTTTGATATAGAATCAACGTTTCATTGGTATAAATTTCTTCTACTGATACAAAATTTTATAAGTCCAGGGCTTGGACACAGTTATTCTGTAAATGCCATGATCTGAGATATTTAAGCTTGTGATTTAAGGGTCATACAGCAAATTCATAGCTCTGAGTTTATTATTAGGCTGTTTTCAGATATTTTAATTAGAAATATCTGAGGGTAATTAAAGGACAAAAGTCCAGATTAATTTACATAGATAGTTGGTTTTCAAAAACATCAGAAACCCATAGATATGACATTTAATGTTATTTATTCACTTGTGGTTGAGACAAATCTGCTCCTAACTGCTTCCCATTCATGGATATAAAGAATCAACTGAACATATTACCTCCAGGTGAAGATGTATATTTGTTGCTAGGTTGCCATTGAGCAGAAAATTGCCAATTTTTCCTGCATACCTGTACTCTCCAAATTTATAGTCCCAATACTGCTCAAATGTCAAAATTATGCAGAAACTCAAGACAAACTCTTAATTTTAAGCCCCTGCGAAATTTAAAAAAAAAAAATGGGTTAAATAGTTCCAGTAAAATGTAAACATTTTGTTCACAATTTATATAAAGTTGTGAACAACATTTAACAAAAGCACCAAGTAAGAAAGGGTTTCTTTTGACTTACCCTTTGGGGGTGTGGTCGTGATGGCTGTAAAACCATAGAAACAGTAAGAGGAAGCATTTGTTCACATTGCATCCACACATGGGAAGCATAAATGTTTCCTTACAGCTCACTTCTTTTTGCTCAGTTTGAGCCTTCAGAACAGGGAAAGGATAACCAGATTTAAGGTGAGTCTTTCCACATCATTTAACTGAATATACAAACTCCTTCACAAACATGCCCTGGATTTTATCTTCAATGTGATTCCAGATTCAGTCAAGTGAACAGTCAGTACTAACTATCACAGAGAATGCTTACTATTTGTACCTCAGACACACACACAGTGGTATAATTGTTGGGTTATGTTTTGGTAGGTTAGTTAGTAGTCCTGTCTCCATTGCCATAATGTTTCACAGCCTCACAGACACAGTGATAGAAGCAACCTCAGGACCTACCCACATAGAAGAGAACTCGTCACTCTGACTTATTGTTGCCCAACAAACACATCATTCTCCATATGCATTTCCTGGTTGTTCCTATCCTTGTATTTCATTTCTATACATCAACTTTCAGAACCGTCTTTGTCTGTTATTAAGTATCTTCGTTGTTGATATACTCAGTTGCCATATGTGCAAGCACAGTGTAGCCTAGGTGTGGGAGTCTCTTCCTTGGAACAAAGCTTCTTCACTGACTGGCTAAGAAAATAGCTTATTCACTAAAGTGCTTGCCATGCAATCATTGAACCTGAGTGTGATTCCTAGGGTTCATGAAAATAACATGACCATAGTGTCATGTGCATATAATCCTAGACATAGGGAGACATGTTGGGCAGCTTGTTTCAGGGAAATAAAGGAACCCACATGCTGCTAGAGCTCTGGGTGCTCTGGGCTGGCACTAGCTCTCTATGTCTGGGTGAGCATCTGGCTACAGGAAGCCTTGGCACATTAGTCTAATGGGGGAAGAGAGGGAGCAATCCAGGGTCTCTGGGCCTCACAGAGGCCAGAGACAACAGGTTCTCAATCTCGGAAATCTCAGACGTGGCTGTATGTCTTGGAAGAGCTGAGAACAAATTGAGGGCCCTGGGGGGCAGCTTGGACACATCTGGGACCAAACAGAGAAGAGAGCAGGGGAAAGGGGGCGCTGGGTGGCACCCACAATGGTGATAGTCCTTGGTCTGTCCTGGGGGCTAGAAACTCCGGTGGAAGTTTAGGCATGGTTCTTTATGGTAAGGCCTATTCCATTGTTCAAGCACACCGGGTCTTGATGAGCAGAGATTGCCCATGGTTTTAGAGCTTTATTGTAGAAAGACAGAGAGAAAGAGAGAAGATAGAAAAGAGTGGCTGGCCATGACCACATGGAGAGAGTGGTGAAAGAAGAGGGAGAAGGAGAGCTAGAGATGAGGATAAGAGGTGAGAGTTTAAGAGAGTGAGGAAGGGCTGAGCAGCCCCTTTTATAGTGGGCTGGGCTATCTTGCACTTGCAGGGTAGCTGTGGGAAGGAGCATACCTGGCTATTGCCAGGGAACTGTGACAGTGAAGTCTAGCCACAATGCCAGGAGCTTGGGACATTGTCTGCATGACTGATAGTAAACAAGATTATGGCGTTGGTGACTATGTGGTATCAGGCACCTATGTCTGGGAATGTTGGTCATTGTTTCGTCCCTTGTAGAGTTTTCTACAGGGTCTCCTGAGTAAGCTTCTCTCAACCAAACATACACTGTCTTTGATGGTCCCACAGAGACAGAGCTAGGCAAATCCTTAGGGCTCACTAGCCATCCATCTTAGATGAATCAGTAGGTGCTCTATTTAAGGGCAAAGATAGACTGTCTCAAAGGAAAGAAAAATGATGGATGCTTCATGTGAGGTAATTCATCAAAAGTTCACCTGTATTATCCACATTTATGTGCACTCATGTGCATTCCCCCCCCCCTCTCTAATAAGTTTATTTTTGTTTCTTAGAAGACTTGACAGTGACTGTTGTGTGGCCCCCATAGGCATTTATGTTTAAAGACTTGATCCCCAGTAAATGAACTGTTTAGAGAGGATACATAGTGGTATATTTATTGTATAAGTTGGTTGTCACTGCGAGTGAGCTTTGCAGTTCCCAAAGCTCACACCAGACCCAACTTCTTTCTCCCTGTCTGCCACCATCCTGGGATCAGATGTAAGTTCTCAGCTACTACTCCAGCACTATGCCTGTCACCCTGCTTCCATACTCCCCACAATGATGATCATGGGCTAACAACACTCTGAAACAGTGAGAGAGCACCTGATTGAATGCTTTATTCTTAGAAGTTACTTTGTCATACTATTTCTTCATTGCAATAGATCTGTAACCAAGACACTGGCATATCCCTTTCTTGGTTCTGTATATAAAGACAAATACAGATTTTTCTTGATATGAGCTGGCGATTCTCAACCTTCCTAATACCTTCTCTTTCTAACAAAGTTCCTCATGTGTAGTGAGGATTTTTTTCTATGATTTTTTTTTTTTGCTTTAATCCTAATTGTGGGATATTGAGCTGATGTTATTTGTGCACAGCAGCTTACTACGATTTGTCTCATGTTGTGACAGTGGCATGATTCTGCCAGCTGAAGATAGTTTACATTTGGAATTCTCTGGGTTCTTGATAGGTTATAAAAATGCCAGAACCTTGAGAAGCTGTGGTAGCTGCTGTTTCCCCTGCTGTTGTCTCAACTATTGTAGTCCATGCTGCTCTTGGTTCATATTAATTTGCTGTTTTTCAGAATAGTTACCTTGCTGCTTGCTTGTTTACTAGGTTGCTGATTGTAGGTAATCCTGATGAAGAAGACTGGAGTTGCCCTTGGAACTCACTCAACATCCGAATCATCAGGAAGTAGTCTAAAGAGAGCTAAGGCCTCTGTCCAATATCAGCTGCATTCTCACAGATCTAGTGTTTGGGGAGTTGGCAAGAATTTGGGTAGAAAAGGGTAGTAGGTAAAATAACCAAATTAATGAGACAAAACTTATGGTACTCATGTAGTGGTGATTCCATACCAAAAAAATATATTTTTTTCATTACTCCCTCGCTGTAATGTTGCTGTTATTATGAATCACAATGTAAACATATTTTGGAGTAGAGGATTGCCAATGGGGTTGTAATTTAAATGTGAGAACCACTGATATAATTGATCTTTCTAAATATTGCAAAGTTAATTTTTAAATCACTATATCAAATTCCATGGTCTTATAGTTATATCACCCCCTAAATATTTAGGGTAAAAATATTAATCTGAAATATCCATTATTCATAATTCAGAAATTCTGAGCCCAGATGCTAAGAATATCCACATTGTTCCAATACTAAACCTCTGTTCTTTTCCAGCATTCAAACAAAGGTGGCACCTGGACTTACTTCTCTTCATAGTCCAAGAGAAATAAGGGTATAATGGTACACCTGTCTTTAATGACAGATGTCTAATTCAGACACCTTGTACACCTTGTTAAATCCTCTCAGGGATCATATGTGTCTTTCATTCATTGGTTTCATCAGTCTTTGGTTTCTGCTGGAACACATTTCATGCCCAGGAGAAAACACATCAGCAAGAAAAAGACTTCAGACAAGAGAGACCTCAGAATTTCTATTAACAAAGCTACTCTAGCAAATCCCATAGAAAATTGCTTCATTGCACAGGAGAGCTTAATTTTTAATAGCTTTCAAGGAATCTTTAGAAATTTACTAAATTTTAAGAGCTTAGTTTGACTAGGACATAACCCATATATAAGGAACCAACTACATATCTACTTTTTTTCTCTCCTTAGAAAGTGATTTAAAAAATAGGAATAATAATAAGATGTTTGTTCAATTGAAAATATTTTATTTATCACATTCATAAAATCTCCATGTACTGGTCCATAGAAATCCATGTCTTTTCCACTTTCCCAAGATCACCATCTTCTCTTCTGCTTTTAGCCTTAAAGTTTCCAAGTGCTTTTTGATGTATTATGGTTCATACTCATTGGCATTTTAACAGGCTATAACATCTCCCAGAAGAATATTTTCTAGATTGGGATGATTCAAGTACAAAGACCAACTCTAACTATGAAAGGCACTATCCCATAGTTTGGGATTCTGGACTGAATTAAAAGGGGAAAGTTAGCAAGAACAGCAACCATAGCTCTCTGCTTCCTGCCTATAATTTCATGTGACTACCTGGCTCATGCCAGCATGCTTTATCTACCATGGAAAACTGTGTCCTCAAACTATGATTGAAAAATGAACACTTCTTTCCTTAAGTTGTTTTCCTTGTGCACTTTGTCATATCAAGGTAATTATTAGTACTATGCGGAAGTTCTTGCCACTCTTATGACATATGATCAGAAGACAGAAACTGCATTACACATACTCTTTTGACAGCCTAGATGCTTTTTAAACTTTTTATAGAGATTTGAGCAATAAGAGGCAGAAGCAATTGCTATTCTTGAAGCTAACAGATATGATGAGGCACTATGTACCTTGTAGAAAATCATGTTTGAGTCAAGCCATTTGATGATGAACAGTTAAGACTATCTGCAGTTATGTCTTACATGTGTTACTGGGGCCTTCTAAGTTCCACAGGAGTGGTGAGTCTGAAGGTGCCACCGTGAAGTAAAATGAGATCATTCACAGCCCCTGATACAGAAAGCAACCCAGTATCTTCTTGCAGTAAAATCAGCCTCTACAAACAAACACATCTTGGTACATAGTTGAATTTAAAACAGCACTCTCCTCAAATATGCCAAACATATCTGTTCTACATTCAGAACATTCTGTTTTTCAACTAGATTTTGCTGTAACAGAACATATGTGGTCAGGCTATGAAATCAATTTAGGTCATATTACTACAACCTGAAGGGTCAGGAAAGATATCTGAGATGTAGGTGTCCAAAGAATCCTTGGCAACAACTAATGGCTAGGCTACATGGGTGAACGGGGTTGAGTGAAAAGCATGGTCATATGATTAACAGCAGAAGTTCTAAAGAAAGGGGGTCACAAAATGAGCACAGAGCAAGGAAACATTTGCGTCACAAGAAGCTGATTCACAAAAAAAAAAAAAAAAAAGGTGTTCCAAAACTGGTCCATCCCAATAATTAAAGTGAGAAGAGACTATAGATAAAACCTCTTTGGCCAAGTGTCCCAGTTCTGTCCAACAGACTTTAGACGAGAATGAACAAGACATAAATTTAGAACAAAGCACACACTGAAGGAGTTACAGAGATCATGTGTGAAGCTGAATCAAAAGGATGGACCAACCAGTGATGGCGGCTGCCAGGGATCCCTCCCATAATCAGCCACCAAAATAAACACTATAGCATATGCCAGCAAGATAAGGCTGAAAGGGACCTGATATAGCTGTCTTGTGGGAGGCTATACCAGTGCCTGGTTGTCATAATATGAAATCACTCCTCAGAGAAATAACCATATATATGGTGCTTTTTTTCAGCCATCTTCCAATAAAGAATCATTACTTTATCTTCACTTCAACAAAGTTATTCTAGATTGGGACTTGACCTCTGTGAATGTAACTTTTGAGACAGAGGTACTCTGTCTCAAAAAAGAAAATAAAAGTAGACAGATCTGATAAATATCTGTGTATATCTATCCTCTGGTGTCCATACACATGCCTGTGCAAATGTATATACATTAAGTATTCATACTTACAGACTCAGATGGAGAAAAAAAGTAAGAATGTGGCCTTCTATCCTTGGTATCACCTACAACTGTGACTTTTCCCATTATGCAGACACCACAAGCCTTCGAGAATATTGCACTGGCTTAATAGGGACTCAACTGTAGCACAGTCTTGCAGAACCCATAATACAGAACTTACAAGCAATATTTTTAATGGCTGTAAACAAGCCAATCAAAGATTTTCTCTGACATCAAAATACAAAAATGAAACTTCCCAGCAATGAAGGTAAGAATGACCATTCTACTCTCACTATAATTCCAGCAAACAAACTACAAATTTATTATTCCTCCCTGTAACCCTGTGACCAGGGATGTTTTGGGGTCTTTTGTTAGTAAGGAAGCAAGGTTCTCCTGAGGGAAACAACAATGGCTCCAATGAACTCTATGGAGCTGAGCTACTGGCCAAACATCTGCTCCTCCTGCCCCTCCCTCTCACATACAAGGGCAGGTTCCCATTACAAAAAAACAAAGGAGCTTCCATCTGCCTCTCCCCTTATTCAACCTCCTCCCATCTCTCTAAGCAGAGAGAGGTATTTCTCCTCCTCCTTCTCTAAGCCTCAAATGAAAGACCTACAAATTTCATGGACAAAACCCTGCCAACTAAGGAGCTAGAGAAAGTACCAAAGGAGCTGAACAGGTTTGCAGCCCAATAGGAGGAACACCAATATGAACCAACCAGTACTCTCAGAGCTTCCTGGGACTACATCACCAATCAAAGAAAAGACATGGTGAGACCCGTGGCTCTAGCTGCATATGTAGCAGAAAATGACCTAGGTGGACATCAATGGGAGGAGAGACTCTTGGTTCTGTGAAGGTTCTAGGCCCAGTTTAGGAGAATACCAGGGCCAGGAAGTGGGTGTGGGTGCATTGGTGAACAGGGGGAGGGGGAAGGCAATAAGGGATTTTCAGAGGGGAAACTAGGAATTGGGATAATATTTGAAATGTAAATAAAGAAAATGTCTAATAGAGATAACTTATACAAACATGCTGGACCATGACAGAAATGTACACAAAAAGGTTAGCATTAGCTATAAAGATATAAAAATAGCAATGTGAAATACAAGTATATATAAAATGGTCTTAAACTTTTGCAATGTCTATGTATATTTATGTAATGTCAAAGCTTACATATCATCAGTTTTTATATCAACTTTCATATTCTGAGAAAAAATATGTAATTACTGGAATATTTTTTCCTTGCTCAAAATAATAGGGAGGCTGTTGGTATAAACATCATTCAAATGTTTCAATCTCATTTCTTTATGTGCAAATGTGTGAAGGCTGTGTACATAGACATGCCAATAAGAACTGGAATTTACAGAAAGTTCCAGAGCACCATTGTTAGAGTGATCTTTAGCAGAAGTGGGGTTCCATTGTACTACAGCACTCCTTCACCTCCACCATCCAAACTAAGAGACATATAAAGGAAGAAAGAGGTCTTTTACCATGCCAATCCTTTGCCTGGGACATGGAACATATAGACCAAGGAAAACGAGTTCTTGCCTCATCACCTACTAGCTGGACCTAGTAATTTTCAGAGGTTCAATGTTCCCTCTCTGCTTCCTGGTCACCAGTTGATATGTTTAATTATGGACTGTAGTCTTGATAAGATTTAGACCCACCAAGGAAACACAGCTCTAGATATTTCTGGGAGGCAGGCTCTAGATTCAGTTAATTTCTAGAATGGAAATGTTGCAGAAAGCCCATCAGAGATGACTACACAGACAGAGTTTATTCAAAGTTCCTGGTATTCAAATTCTAATTCAAAGATGTCTCTATGATACACCTCAACAATGCTTGAAAAAGAGTTTGCTCATTGAAGTTAGGCAGAATAGAGGAGGACTACAGACTGGGAGCTTTAGTGCTGTGTGTTGCTTCTGTTATGAGGTATTTAACTCCAGATGCAAGATTTACCACATCCTCTTCTTCCACTCCAGCATTCAATTTCTTGGATTGTGTGCCATAGATGTACTCTGTAATAGTGTGATTTGCTTCAGTGAAAAAGACATAGCAGACTGTAGAATGCAAAGCTTTCTGTTGCAGTACTTCACTCAGAGAGTGAGAGGTAAGTAAATGTTTATTGTGTTGAACTGAAGTACTGAGATGGAAGATGTGTTGATACTGTATTGTAGCCTAGGTTAGCCTAAATTGTTCCTGATAGAGAGGCACTGTTTCTTTGGAGTAGCAAAGCTCAAGACTGCCCTGGCTTTGGACATTTTATGGTCACTGCCATGGAAGCAACATAGGCATCTCTGACATCCATCAGTAGAGTCAGTGATATGAATTTATAATTCTTTTGGGTATATAGCATACAAATGGTTACACTTAAATGCAAGTTGTAACAGCAAACAGCAAGTTGGATATTTCTTTCATTCTCTACTTAGAGTGGAATTAATATCTATCAAGTATTTACTTTGTTCTAGGAGATGTTAAGACAATCTTTCTTTTCTCTTTCTCTATATCTATTAATCTATTTCTCTATCTACCATATTTCTTATCATCTTTCTTTCTCTCTCTCTCTCTTTCTTTCTTTCTTTCTTTCTTCCTTTCTTTCTTTCTTTGTTCTTTCTTTCTTTCTTTTTTTATATATAACTGAGAATTGAATGCAGGTCCTAAGACAAACTAAGAAAATACTCTGTACTAAGCTAAATCCACAGGCCTCTTACTACTTTAATTTGAGATAGTATCACATGTAGTTGTTAAGGCTGACCTTGAACTTACAGAGGATGCCAGGATGACTTTGACCTTTAGATCCTCCTGTGGTGAAATCCACAGTATTCAGAATAAGAAATTGGTTAGCAGACATAGTTGTAGAAGTTCGAACTCTTCAGTATTCCGGAAAAAAATTAGAATAAAAATTAGAAATAATAAATAATAAATTAAAATTAAAATAATAATATAATTTAAAATATACATTGTATTATATCAAGGAATAATACTGTAGCCATTAATATATATAACATTTATTGACAGCTTTTAAAAAAAATATTAAGAAACTGCGGTTTGTAAGGATTTTCTTACTTAAAATCACAATGCAAATTGGGCTATACCTTCATATGATGCCAATTCCAAAGAGTGTGCCTTTCATGGCATGACATGATACTTTGAATTAATGATTAAACTTGTCAAATATATATATAGGTTAAATAGACAAAGAATATATCGATAGATATACAATATTAATGTTTTCCTTTAGTAGAACAGTGAACAATCCTGGGAAATGTGTACAAAAGGCACTTACTTTTCATTCCATGTAATGAACAATTAAATGAATATTGAGAGCTGGCTATTTAAAGATCCAGGTGTGTTCATACTCATGATCCATGTGAGTAGAACCTGTTTCTTCCTTGTGTGATTAAGATATTAGTACAACTTTTTTCCTTATTTTTTTTTTTTAATGAGGGCTCAATGAGTAACATTTATCACATCTTCTTCCAGCCACACCAATCCCCTACTCCTTGAAGGAGAGAGGTTGGTGAGAACAGCATTTCATGGACAAAGCATGACACCACCCTTATGACTCACTGGGCTCCTTTTGAGACTAAGATACTTTTCTTTCTTAAACAGCATGTTAATTCCCAGCTGAGAGCCACTCTTCAGTAGGTACAGCAGAACATCAAGCACTACCTGGAACACACTACAAAGAAATAACTGCAACTCCTTTTCTGCCTTTCAAGATACAAGCCAGCTGGCAAAGGTGATGGTCCCTATGCAGTGTCTTGTGGACTTTGCTCAAAATTCTCTCTAGGTTTCTCTCTCATAGGCAATTCTTCGCCTTAGCCTTGTTAGCCTTCCAGTTGAGAAAAACCATAATTCTTTTCTTTTCTTTTTTTTTATTAGATATTTTCTTCATTTACATTTCAAGTGCTATCCCATAAGTCCCCTATACACTCCCCCACCCTGCTCCACTACCCACCTACTCCCACTTCTTGGCCCTGGCATTCCCCTGTACTGGGCCGTATAAAGTTTGTAAGACCAAGGGGCCTCTCTTCCCAGTGATGGCTGACTAGGCTGTCTTCTGCTACATATGCAGCTAGAGACATGAGCTCTGGGGGTTCTGATTAGTTCATATTGTTGTTCCATCTATAGGGTTGCAGACCCCTACAGCTCTTGGATACTCTCTCTAGCTCCAACATTGGGGACCCTGTGTTCTGCCCTATAGATGACTGTGAGCCTCCACTT
Source organism: Mus minutoides (assembly GCA_902729485.2). NCBI lineage: Eukaryota > Metazoa > Chordata > Mammalia > Rodentia > Muridae > Mus > Mus minutoides. The sequence goes on along the minus strand of LR752575.1, from coordinate 17,888 downwards.
CTGTATTTGTCAGGGACTGTCAAAGCCTCACAAGAGACAGCTAAAAACCCTAATTCTAATGGCACAACTGTAATAACACTTGAGATAATTGTTTTTATTGTTTATGTTATTTACTAATTCAAGATGACACAAGTGAAGATGATGAAGTCCTTGCCTATGAATACAAAGAACTGTCTAAATTCTGAAAATGAGACAGGTTAGCAGATATAGTTGTGTCTCCCTGTCACTGATGGAGAAAGAACAGATACTGTCATAGCATCAACGAGTCACTGATTTGGGAACTGTTCTATGACTTTTACCTAGAAGGGGTAACAAAACTATCCTTTCACTCTGGATATGGCAATGAAAATCAACCAAAGGAATATTTTCACGCAAGATGAGCTCAGTGACCTAGTATGTTGAATGGAAACTGCTGGTAGGAGGCATCACTAGAACATACACTTCAGTGTAGATGACCATTCATGAAACCTGCGTCTTTCTATCACGTGCAGATAGTACTGCTGATTTGTGCGCCTCCTCTCCAGGCTGTCATGAGGGAAGGGGTCTTCTGCACATTGCATCTGTTACCTAAGGGTATGTCTTTGTATACTGTTAATTTTAAGAGCTTCCTGAGACTTGTAAGCTTATATTTACTTCTTGAACCTCATCAGTTCTTTACTTTCTGAACCTTGATGAGTCTGACTCTAATTGGAATTGTTTTTGTTACATGAAATAGCTACACAATAGGACCTGCAACAGGGTTAGGGGATAGGGTTACCAAGAGGCATTTCAGTCACAAACACCCAGTCCCAGGAATAAGGTCAAACAATTTGAGTCTGCTTGTGTCATGTTCTTTACTTTCCTTTGTCATCTAATGACTTCTATATTACAACATAGCTAGAGGATATTCACCAGTTGGTATTCTTAGCATGTTAGACTTTCCAGCATTGAGAACTGTCAGAAAAGAATTTTTTTATTTCTAAAAACATGGCCTATTGTATTTTATTACAGAAGAACCCTTCAACAGAAGTCAAGTGACTATCCCATGGCCAACCTGTGATATAAGTTGAACTGAAGAAAAGTTATGTGGTCCATGGTTTCCTTTTCTGTAATCACAGGCACTACTGGGTTCCTGTATTCTACTATTCAGGATCTTGGAGTTGTAAGTCTCGACTGTACAAGAGCATGTGGGTACTATTTATTTTTCTGCTGTGTGATACAGTCTCCTGATAAAAGCAACTTATGGAAAAAAGAGTTTATTATGGTTTGCAGCTCCAATAAATTATTTCAGGTATTTGTAAGAGGGGGAGAGGCACAGGAGGAGATGGAATCCAGCTAGTCACAGCTCATGTATACTAAGGAAGCAGAGAGTGAACAAAAGTGAACAATGCAATAAAACCTCAAGATTCACCCTCATTGAACTACTTCCTCTAACAAGGTCCTATCTCCTAAAGTTTCTACCTTCTAAAACAATATAATCAGTTAGTGTTCCAGTGTACAAACACATGAACCTAATGGAACATTTTGAATTTAAACAAGAAAGAAAGAAAGAAAGAAAGAAAGAAAGAAAGAAAGAAAGAAAGAAAGAAAGAGAAAAAGAAAAGGAAAAAAAGAAAGAGAAAGGTGCTTCTTTGTGGTTATGGCACATAGAAAGGTTTTACTATGTCATAAAGAACTGATATCTTTGGAAAGAAAAAATTGAAGAAAGGAGTGGAAGAAGGCAGAACGGAAGGAAAAAAGTAGAAAGGGAGGAGAAGCGAAGAATAGACGGATGCTGTCTGTAGGTTGAGAGTTGCAGCTTCTGTGATGCATCTGCACTGCCTTTGGGAGAATTCCATTTTATGTCCATCAAAATGATGAAAAAGACCATTCCCTGACCCTAATGGACTTCTCTTTGAATTTTATATTCATAATATTACCTTTAAATTTCTCACAGATTATTTTCTCTGCTTTTCCTTTCATAGCTAAAAAAGAACTAGAAAATTGTTCCTGAGTTCATGGTCCCAGCAGGTTTTCTGTTATTTGCCTTATAAATTCAGTTTCTGTTAAATAGTATGAAAAAATATCCAAAAATAGTGAATCCCTGCATGTTTGAAGATGTACCATGAAGTAGCCTGTGGCAGGAACAAAATTTCTTTGGTGTGCTAGTGTTTTATCACATAATAATTCATGTGGATGTCTTTCACATTTCACTTCTTAATATATGTGTATTTGGTTAATACAGAAATGACATGTAATCACTCAGCAATTAAATTATTTTAATTTCTTTCATCTGCTCCACAATTTTCAAGGTGTGAGGTGCCTTGTTTCTTATCATGAATCAAAGATGTGGCACCTGAGTTTAAATGTCAGAGGGAAGCCAGCCTCACAAACTTGCCATCTATGGTCTTCTCTTTTCTGAATTTTCCTGCCCACACCACTATGTTCATCCCTCTCTCTATTACATTCCACAGTTCCATATCTGGTTATTATTTGTCACCCTGATGATTTACATGTTAGAAACTTGATCCCTAAGTTTGTCATGTGAGAGATGGTGGATCTTAGTGGGAGTTCATTAGGTCATTGTAGGTTTAATATAACATTTCTTTTCTTTTTATTCTTTTTCTTTTTTCTTTTCTTTTTTTTTTTTTTTTTTTTTTTTTTTTTTTTTTTTTTTTTTTTTTTTTTTTTTTTTTTTTTTTTTTTTTTTTTTTTTTTTTTTTTTTTTTTTTTTTTTTGAGACAGGGTTTCTCTGTGTAACCCTGGCTGTCCTGGAACTCGCTTTGTAGACCAGGCTGGCCTTGAACTCAGAAATCCGCCTGCCTCTGCATCCCAAGTGCTGGGATTAAAGACATGCGAACATTTCTTATACCACTAAGGTCAGTCAGTGTCTATAAAAGAACAAGAGTGCCCCCCATCACTCTATCTGTCTTGCCGTGTGATCTCCCCCTTTTCTGTATGCTTCTGTTACCATGACACAATCTACAATAAGGTCCTCTGCAGAGCTGAGCAGGAGCCAGCTCCATTTGTCCAGAAACTCCATGACTGTGAGTTAAAACCTTTTTTCCTTTCCTTGATACAAATCACTGAAAGATGTAAATTTTTTGCATGTATATGACAGATTTTGAGCATTTTGCCCCTGTACCACACTATCTTGAACTCTCACATGCTTTTCTCCCATCAATTCCCCTTTGCTTCCACAGTTACTCTTGTCATCTGTACAGGTATGATTTAAGGTATCTGTAAGGTCTAAGGCTCACAAATGAGTTAATCAGCACATTTGTCTTTTGAGGATGCCTTTGTTTTCTTAATGTACTTACTATAGGTTGTATCAATTGTCCTGTCAATTGTATAACTTCATTCTTTGATATGGGCCAAACAATTCATATATGTACGTATGTACCACATTATTTCCTTTCTCCAGTCCCCTGTAGTTGAACACCCAAGTTGGCTCAAATAACTTGGCTACATTATTTTAAAATTATTTTATTTTTTTAATTTGTTTACATTTCAGGGATTATCCTCTTACCCCATTTCTCTCCTCCCAGAAAACCCCTGTCCCATCTTTTCTCCCCCCTGCTTCTATGAGGGTGTTCTAAAACCAACTCACTTACTCCTGCCTTCATGAACTCAATCTCCCTACAAGGGGGCATCTATCTAGCCTTCATAGGACCAAGGACCTGTCCTTTCATTGACACCTGAGAAGGTAATCCTCTGCAACATATGCACCACTGTCTAGCTCTGGAGGGTCTGGTTGGTTGATATTGTTCTTCTTATGGGGTTGCAAAATCCTCAGCTCTTTCACCCCTTTCTCTGACTCCTCCATTGGGGACCCCACACTCAGTGCAATATTTGGCTGCAAGGATCTGCCTCTGTATTTGTAAGGCTCTGGTAGGGCCTCTCAGGAGATAGCTTTATCAGGCTTCTTTCAGCAAACACTTCTTAGCATCCAAAATAATGTCAGAGTTTGGTGACTGTATCTGGGATGAATCCCAAGGTGGGAAAATCTCTTTTCTCCAGTCTCTCCTCTGCACTTTGTCTCCAGATTTGCTTTCATGACTATTTTGTTCCCCTTTCAAAGAAGGACTGAAGGAACTACACTTTTGTCTTCCTTCTTCTTCAGCTTCATGCCATTTGTAAATTGTATATTGGGTATTCTGAGCCTTTGGGCTAATATCCAGTTATCACTGAGTACATACCATGTGTATTTTTTTGTGACTGGGTTACTTCACTCAGGATTATATTTTCTAGATCCATCCATTTGCTTACGAATTTCATGAATTCATCATTATTAATAGCTGATTATTACTCCATTGTGTAATTGTACCATATATTTTGTATCAATTCCTCTGTTGAAGGACAGCTTCTGGCTATTAAAAATCAGGCTGTTATGAGCATAGTGGAGTATGTATCCTTGTTATATGTTGGAGAATCTTTTGGGTATTTGTCCAGGAGTGGTATAAGTGGGTCCTGAGGTAATAATACTATGTCCAATTTTCTGAGGAACTGCTAAACTGATTTCCAGAGTAGTTGTACCAGCTTGCAATCCCACCAGAAATGGAAGAGTGTTCCTATTTCTCCACGTCCTCACCAGCATCTACTTGTTGCCTGTGATTTTGATCTTAGTTATTTGCAGATATGTAGAGAGCCACAATGAGCTGTGGCGGCATTTGCCATTACCAGATGGCGCTGACATCCGCCAGTCTCCTCAAGTAAACAAGTTTAAGAGCGCATGTGCAGTTAGTGAGCGAAGGCCAAGTCACAGCCCACCTCAGGAATGAACATGACGCTTCAGGGTGTATATAAGCAGTGCCTTCTCAGGGCTCCGGGTCTTCCTCTTTTCGATGCAATAAACGCTTTGCTGCAGAAGGATCCTGTGTCCTGTGTGAGTTCTTGCTGGTGAGACGAAGCGCGCGGGGCACAGATGATATGATAGTATCGTGATACCAAAAACTGTACAAAAGAACTATTACAGCTGATGAACAACTTCAGCAAAGTGGCTGGATATAAAATTAACTCAAACCAATAAGTAGCCTTCCTATACTCAAAAGATAAAGACAATGACAAAAATTAGGAAAATGACACCCTTCACAATAGCCACAAAGAATATAAAGTATCTTGGTGTGACTCTAACCAAGCTGATAATGGCTTAGTCTAATGAGTGATTAGGCCAAATCAGGTTCAATTTGGTTCAGGATTTGTTTGGCCACTAAGATGGAAAGGAATACAAATAAAGTTGAATACCAAGAAGGAAATTAAATGAAGAGAGAAAAGTAGGATAAATAAATCCACATGATAGTACTCTCCAAGGAAGGGACAATGGATTTTTTTAAAAAGTGATATAAAGGTGTTCAAGTATACATGGATACTAAGTAAATATACTCATGCCTTTGATCCCAACTCTTGAAAGGCAAAGACAAAGATAGATTCCTTGTAAGATTTAGGCCAGACTGCTCTAAAGTGTAAATCCAGGTTAACATGAGCTGCACAGACAAACTGTGTCTTGACAAATAGTAATAACTTTATAGCATAGAAGAAGAGACTATTTGAACTCTATACAATTTTGTTTTGACTTATCAAAATGAAAATGCTTATATATACAATGTTAATTGTGGTAGTATTGTACATCCTCTTTGAGAGAGGTCAAAATGGAGGAGAGCTGGATAAAAAAGGATCAGCCTATACTTATAAAGTCTTCAAACTGCTGGATATATAAAAAGATCTGTTATGTAGGAAGAGGGGTTTTGTGTCTTGGTCTATAGAAAAAGGGGGAACAAGGCTCTGGATTCAATCCAAATAATAATAATCATATTTCACGGTGTGAGACCTCCTGAATACCTTAGCTGCAGAAAGAAAGGAGAAAACCAAAGTACCAAAGGAGTAAGTAATGTATACTGCTAAAGCCTCTTTTGAAACAACTCTTAAACTCATTGAAGCATGTATATATCTCCAGCCAAAACTTGTATAGCCAATAATTCTTTGACTACAAAATCCTCCGGACTTATCATGTCATCTTTTCTATTGGAATAGATACAAATTTACATTACAGTTTTTGTTATAATCCAAACTAACTTACAAAAGACAGATGCCCTTCACCTGCTCAGTTGGAGAGAAGAGAGTTAGCTTAAGCTAAATTGTGTACTTTGCACATTCCATATATTGTTGGTACAGAACTATGTATTACTTTTGAGAAATTATGATCAAAGAAAATAACAAAAACAAAAACAACAACAGCAACAATAGCAAAGCAGTGCTAACATGAACCACTCTTGGGAATGCTAAGATGTTTGATTCATCTACAGACTGCTTCAATGTTATCCCTTGGGAGCCTTTCTTCCAGAATGACTTCAAGGAACAATGTGTACCGAGCTAACTCCACTTCATCCAGCATTGCAGGCTGAGCCAACAGGACTTCAATTAAACTCTATACTCTTCCACCGCACAGAGACTATACAACAAATGCTACAGCTAGCATTTTTTTCTTTTTTTAAAATTTTTATTAGATATTTTCTTCATTTACATTCAATTCTATCTCAAAAGTCCCCTATATCCTCCCCCCACCCTGCTCCCCTACCCACCTACTCCCACTTCTTGGCCCTGGTGTTCCGCTGTACTGGGGCATATAAAGTTTGCATGACCAAAGGGCCTCTCTTCCCAATGATGGATGACTAAGCCATCTTGTGCTACATATGCAGCTAGAAACACGAGCTCTGGAGGTTCTGGTTAGTTCATATTGTTGTTCCATCTATCTGGTTGCACACCCCTTCAGCTCCTTGGGTACTTTCTCTAGCTTCTCCTTTGAGGGCCCTGTGTTCCATCTAATAGGTGACTATGAGCATCCACATCTGTCTTTGCCATATGCCTCTGTTTCTTTTTTTTTCCAATTTTTATTAGATATTTTCTTAATTTACATTTCAAATGCTATTCTGAAAGTCCCCTCCCCCTCCCCCTCCTTGCTCCCCTGCCCACCCACTCCCACTTCTTGGCCCTGGCGTTTCCCTGTATTGGGAAATATAAAGATTGCTGTACCAAGGGGCCTCTCTTCCCAATGATGACTGACTAGGCCATCTTCTGCTACATATGGAGCTAGAGACACGAGTTCTGGAGGTTCTGGTTAGTTCATAATGTTGATCCTCTTCTAGGGTTGCAGACCCCTTCAGCTCCTGGGGTTCTATCTCTAGCTTCTCCATTGTGGACCCTGTGTTCTATCTTAGAGATGATTATGAGCAACCACTTCTGTACGAGACAGCTATATCAGGGTCCCTTAAGTAGGCACTAGCTGTCCTATGCCATAGTGTCTGAGTTTAATGACTGATTATGGGATGGATCCCCCCTGGTGGGGTAGTCTCTGTATGGTCCATCCTTTCATCTTAGCTCTAAACTTTGTCTCTGAACTCCTTTCATGGGTATTTTGTTTCCTCTTCACAGGAGGAATGAAGTATCCACGAGCTGGTCTTCCTTCTTGATGTTCTTGTGTTTTGCAAATTGTATCTTGGATATTCTAAGTTTCTGGGCCAATATCCATTTATCAGTGAGTGCATACCCAATGGCTGAGAAACATCTGAAAAAATGTTCAACATCCTTAATCATCAGGGAAATGCAAATCAAAACAACCCTGAGATTCCACCTCACACCAGTCAGAATGGCTAAGATCAAAAATTCAGGTGACATCAGATGCTGGCGAGGATGTGGAAAAGGAGGAACACTCCTCCATTGCTGGTGGGAATGCAAGCTTGTACAACCACTCTGGAAGTCAGTCTGGCTTTATCTCAGAAAATTGGACATAGTACTACCAGAGGATCCAGCAATACCTCTCCTGGACATATACCCAGAAGATGTTCCAACTGGTGGTCACATGTTCCACTATGTTCATAGCAGCCTTATTCATAATAGCCAGAAGCTGGAAAGAACCCAGATGTCCCTCAACAGAGGAATGGATACAGAAAATGTGATACATCTATACAATGGAGTACTATTCTGCTATTAAAAATATGAATTTATGAAATTCTTGGGTAAATGGATGTATCTAACTGTTCTTCTAACATTCTTGGGTCCCCAAAAAGGAAATATAGGGCCAAAAGTTAGGAAAAAAAAACAACAATTATAACAAAACTATTTTCCATTCCCAAGAGGTGGAGTGTTTGGTATTTTTGATCATTCAGTGGGTATTGGATGCTTGACATCATTTAATAGGAGATGGTTACAAATAGTTATAGTCCTAGACAAGAAGGAAATGAAATAGAGAATTTAAACTCATGGTTTATTATTGTTCCTTTCTTTCCTCTATCTTCTTTTCTTTCATTATAACTGGAAGGGGCTTGAACAGAAAAAGTAGGGAACATAGAAATATCATATAAAATAATAAGATAAAGGATATATAACTGAATCTACTCTTCAACTTAGAGTTATTAATGTATTATTTGAATTATTCCCAAATAAGGTTATTTCTGATACATGTGTATATGTTATTCTATACTGATGCAACTTTTATGTTTTCATTAGTACAAACCTTTGTACACTGTTACAAAATTTAAGGTTAATTTTGTTACAGTACAATGTTTTCATGTTTCTATTCTCATATAGCTGTTGTTCCTTGTGGCTCATTTGAAAATGCAAGGTTGAATCATATTCCTTTTAATAATTGCTATAGCAAACTGTTCTGGACTGCTGAAAATTTAAAGTAATGGTTAGACCATTAAACTCATGGTCATGTCATATTCTAGTCTGGATTATCAGAGAAATATGCATCCTGGGTTGCACATATAATCAATAACTAGTGACACGCAACACTTTTGTTCAGATATGCTTTGAATAGATAGTCTTCATAAACCTCAGAGAAGACTCACAAAATATTACATTTAAAGATATTGTTATTAATATAATGCCTTTTTTATATTGAGACACATAATGTCCTGGCAGCACACTATTCCCACTTCAAAGAACATGGTGAGCACCTAAGACCCTTAGTTGGAGATGGCTTCAAGTATGGGCAAGTTTCCACTGGGCTTCTTATGATTCAACTACTTCTAACAGAATGCTGTCCAAAAAGGACAAATTAATTCTTTTTTATTTATTTAAACAATTTTATTAGATATTTTCTTCATTTACAATTCAAATGCTATCCCGAAAGTTCCTTATACTCTCCTCCTATCCTGATCCCCAACCCACACACTTCTGCTTCCTGGCCCTGGCATTCCCATGTACTCGGGCATATAATCTTTGCAAGACCAAGGGCCTATCCTCCCAATGATGGCTGATTAGGCCATCTTCTGCTATATATGTAGCTAGAGATATGAGCTCAGAGGGTACTGTTTAGTTCATATTGTTGTTCCCCCTATAGGGTTACAGACAGAAGTGGATGCTCACAGTCATATATTGGACAAATAAATTCTTGAAGTTGACTGCCAAGCTTCACCAAAAGAGAGCGAGCAAGTACTTCATAAGTACTGCTTAACAAAAGTTTGTCAGGTATATAGGGTGAGAAGTTTGAAGATGGATGCTCAAGTTTTATAGAAATTACTGATTGTTTATTCTTATACTTAGAAGTTGCATGCCTGCACTTTCTACTTACATAAATAACATTTTTCCTTCTTATGTAGCTGATGGGTTTGAAGACTAGATAGCCTTACAATTAAACGTAAGTTGTTTAAAATTTAAGAAGATTTTTTTAGGTCAGTAATGTATGTTATTGTTAAAAAAATATTTAGATATAAAATTCTTAACTTATCAAGATAGAATAGATGATAGAATATTTTATATAATCACTGCCAAATACAAACAAATTAGATTCTTAATGCTACTCTTACCTAAATAATTTTCATAACCGTTTCATAACTGTTTCTGTTGTATATCATTTATTATTTTAAGAGAAAGAAGCTTCTTATTTAGACAAAATGGGGGGAAAAAGGTCAGTCTGGTATTGCCTGTTTTCAAATGCAAAATACTATATCCCAATATCCACTTGCTTCAAGACAAACAGATCCTCATGTATACTAGCTTTGATTGTATAACTTCCCTCCCCAATTATCCATGATTACTTAGTAAAGGTGCCTTCAGAAAAGCAGATGTAAAGCAAAGGTTCAAAGGCTGGAGGGGGATCTCAGGAAAGAAAAGATAAGAGCAAGGAGAAGAGAAAGATGAAAATCACCATGGGATAGGAAGACCATGAACACATGGACATGTCCACAAAAGATGCTTCTATACTCTCTGTATAATTTTGAAAAAGATTGTCTTTTTCTAATACAAAGTCACAAGAATCCTCAAAATAACAATATAATTAGGTGTGACCTTAAACTTCTGACCTTCCTAAACCAGGAATTACAGATATACACTAATATATACAAGATTTGTCTATGTTTATCAAGTCCAAGGCCTGGTGAATGCTAACACAACATTTTCCCAATTGAGAAAGGAAGAATTTATTATATTCTGCACTTTCCTCAGAAGATATACTGATGTTTCATAAGAAGATTTTAGTGGGTACCTGAATGCCTCTGGACACCATGGAGTGAGAGAACCCACCCAATTCTACATTGAAGCATAGATCTGTTTCTGCTGATGTTTTATTTTATTTAATTGCACCACTGTTTATATGCATAAAAAGTTCAGTGAGCTGTTTATTTTATAGATATAATTCTTGCAAAACACTCCCTTAAATACCATATGCTAAGACCCAAATAAGTCTGTATTCTTACAAACATCAAGATGATTCCCAACAGGCCTAGAACAACAAAAATAATGGATTGGAAAGCAGGTTTGGCAGACTTACAGAGCTCATCAAGTATGTCAGTGATGGGATATGAGGGAGACAGTGGGACTTCAACAGGATCAAAATGAAGACATAAGAGCATCAGGAAGAAAGAAGAGAGAGAGAAAGAGAGAGAGAGACAGGGAGAGAGATTGAGAGAGAGAGAGAGAGAACTGGTCAATCTACATGAGCTCATTCAAGGAAATGAAACTCCATTTACAATGTGAAACTTCTTTGATTTTCAGTAAAACAAATAGTATTTACAATAACAGCTTCTACAAAAATAAAATAAATAATGAGAAAGCAAAATAACAGAATTCAATCCAGTTTATCTGCTTGATGGTTAAATCATTTTGTATTGAATTTAGGTTTCATGGCCCATTAGAGGTCTGGAGGGAAAATTCTCAGGGATACTTCTGGACTAATGAGTGTTTTGCAAATTGTTTTTCTAACACATTTTTCTTTTACTATTTTTTTTTCTCCTGCAACAAGAAACTTTGATTTATGGAATTTGGCCCTATACTTGAGAAACAACAGAAGGTATTTTAATTGAACCTAATTTATTTTGATTAGTAGAAGACATTGGTTTATTTTGGGGGGGGGGGTGTTTGTTTTTGTGATACATTTTTGACACCGATAAGCAAATGTCACTGTGAATCAAGCTATGATAGCCTCCTACACATGTCTTCATATTTCTTTCAAATACCATCTCACAAATGTTCCTTTGCATCTCCAACAAAGATATGGGCTTCTTTTTGTGGCTACAAAAGCCAAAAGGAAAGAGAACTACCACGTATGGTATGACAACTTAAGACAAGGTATGAAATACTTCCTGCCCCTGGATCATCTCCTGACAATTAATCCTCATGACCACCACGTGTGTTGATGGTTGTTGTTTCCCTGAACCTGATCTGCTATCTTTTATATTTTTCTTTCAATCTCTCTTTGTGGGATATATATATATATATATATATATATTTCCCCATTATTAAGAGGTAATCACAGCATAATAGATGAAATAGATGAAGTATGCAGGAATGAGGAATGAAGGTGGTCATGAAGCTTTGAAGAAAGAAGAAGAGGCATTTTGCTTGGCCTGTAGGGCTATCAGAAATTATCTGGACCAATAACCACATAAAGCATAAAAGTCAACATGGCCCTTTGTGGAAAAAGTTCATTGCTGTACTTGGCTTTGAACATAGAATTATGAGGAGATACATGTACCTCCATTCCAGTGACTGCTGCATTAACTGTACAGGATGAACTTGGGGATATCAAAGATAGAGAGTTAAAGTGGTTTCAAGAGGAAAATGTATGAATAGGAAAAGAAGGAACCTAGGAATCAATAGAAAACAAGTAAATGATAGATGAATTTATCTTATAGGAAAATGGCTTGCATATGATCTAGGAAAAGGTGATGTTAAAAGGAAAGGACATAAAGCTATGAAATTTCTAGAATGAGGAAACAAATATTAGAGAACTAAATGATGAAATAAAAAGCTAGTATTTTGTTTTCCTTGCAACTTAAGTATTGTAGATGACAATGCCTAGAGAGACATTAGAGAAAGCTAGCAGCTTTATTTGCATAAATTTAAAAAGTTTCTAAGAAATCACTTTAACCTCAGTAGTCTGTTTCTTTTCTGTTTTTTTCTTTTAATCTTATCTTTATTTTATTAGATATTTTCTTTATTTACATTTCAAATGCTATCCCCAAAGTCCCCCATACCCTCCCCCTACCCTGTTCCCCAACCCACTTACTCCTACTTCCTAGCCCTGGCATTCTGTTGTCCTGGAAGATATGATCTTCGCAATACCAAGGGCCTCTCCTCCCACTGATGCCCTACTAGGCCATCCTCTGCTACATATGCAACCAGAGACATGAAAATAGTTATAAAAAGACTGCTGTCTGTTATACTAGGAAGCCAAAAGAGCTGTGCTCAGCTACACTTGAAGAAGAAACTGTAAAATCCATAAGGAAATGTGCTTTTGCTTGGTATTTAGTTTCTGTTTGAAGGAATTAGGGATTAGAGATATTGATCTGGGACTCACAGAATTTATGTAAATTTAAGGATTTCTGAAAATATTAATAATGATCAAAGCCTTGATGATATAACATTAGTAAATAAAAGATTGAGTTAAGGCTCTCTGGCTGGAAAAAGGTAAAAAATGAGAAGAGAGAAGGCAGAAAGATCAAAATGGAGAATGTAAGAGAATGAGAAAGGAGAAGTCAGAAATGAGAAGAATGAAGAATGATAATTATCCACCCGCTCCCACATCTTGGCCCTGGCGTTCCCCTGTACTGGGGCATATAAAGTCTGCATGACCAAGGGGCCTCTCTTCCCAATGATGGCCAACTAGGCCATCCTCTTCTATATATGCAGCTAGAGACATGAGCTCAGGGGGTACTAGTTAGTTCATGTTATTCTTCCACCTATAGGGTTGAAGACCCCTTCAGCTCC